>VZTR01023746.1:243926-259979 GCA_013400775.1 Chaetops frenatus | reverse complement strand
AAAAAAAAAAAAAAAAAAAGTCCTCGGTGATAAGAGAGCCCGAGGCTTCTCAGGGTGACCGCAGAGGGAGGATTAGGGCTGTCTGGGCAGGGACGGGCGCTACGGGAGGCTGTTTCCATGGGGAGCAGGAATCCGGCTCCGCTGGTGGCCGAACGGAGCCGCCGGGATCCTGCTCACAGAGAGAGACACCCGGAGACACCGGGATCCCGCTGAAAGGGACACCCGGAGCCCCCGGGATCCCGCTCACAGGGACACCCGGAGCCGCCGGGATCCCCCTCACAGGGACACCCGGCGCCCCCGGGATCCCGCTCACAGGGACACCCGGAGCCGCCGGGATCCCCCTCACAGGGACACCCGGCGCCCCCGGGATCCCGCTCACAGGGACACCCGGAGCCGCCGGGATCCCCCTCACAGGGACACCCGGCGCCCCCGGGATCCCGCTCACAGGGACACCCGGAGCCGCCGGGATCCCCCTCACAGGGACACCCGGCGCCCCCGGGATCCCGCTCACAGGGACACCCGTTCGCCTCTGGTTCACCCCACCCCCGGCTTGCCCGGCCCCCTGAGCAGAGCAGGAGCCCTGGCCCAGGGGATGCCACCTCCAAAGGGAGCCCTTCCCGCTAAATCAGCGCTCCCAGGAGCGGGACGAGCCCTGCCCAGCACATCCCCCTGAGGATGATTGCCCGGGCGGGCTTGGGGAGGGACGCTTCCCTTCCTGCCGGCCTGCACCGAGGATGGCTATGGAAAACACCTCTGGAAGAAGAAAGCATAACGATCGTTCCTTCCCCCACCCTTTTCCCTTTGTTTTTGCTATTTGTTATTTTTGTGTAATCCCGCTCCCTGGCAGAGCCTACCCTGTCCCATCCTCACGGCCCGCCTTGTCCCCGGGCTGGCGCTGACGGCTGCAGGGAACAATGTGGCTTTGAGGTTCCCGGTGTGCGCAGGGGAGGGGACGGGGTGCCGAGCTCTGAAGCGGCCGTAATCCCCCTTTAATTGCTGGATAAACACAACCAGTGATTTCCATGGATTGGCATAGCTGGGCGCATTGTTTTCTGACTCCAGAAGGAACTTTGCAACTGAAAAAAAAGCCCATTTTCTTCTTAGACTGGCTAGCATACACCCAATTATCATTACGTCAGCTATAATTTACAAAACTCAGTTAATACCAGAAAACCACTACTGTGGCAACAAACAAATGTTTAAAATTAAAATTTAATTTAAATAAAAATTTTAAAAGTTGCTTTCGATGCATTTGGTCAGGTTGTTAAAATCCCATATGAGCCAACTACTGTGAAAACTTCCTTCTTGTTATAGGAGTAGACTAGACTGAAAATAGAAGGAAAAGGTATTTTCCTTCAGAAAGTGCTGATACACAATTTTGGTTTTTATCAGAATTTCACACAGGAGAAAAATATTTTTCAGCAAAATACCATGACTCAAAAATGTGCTACTGGGCTTCAGTTTTTGTCCCATAAGGCCTTTTTTTTTTCCCACATTTTGTTTTGCAGCCTAAGTTTTTTACACCCAAATTCATAAGACCTTGAGAGCTAAAGACTTTCCTAGCTTAGCACAGCCACACTCTGTCTGGGAAAGCTGGGAGCACACCCTGGGAGCTGCAGGTTGCAACAAAAGTTGGTCCTGAAAGGAGAATGGAAGCAGAAGGTACCAGAAAACCACAGTTCCCATGGGAAATGCTAATGCTTTTTGCACAAAAACACTTCGGTTTTCAGCCAGAACAGCTTGGTTGTCAGTAGCCTGATACATAAACCCAAAGATCTGGGGTAGAAAGCAGATGTGCACATGGAAAAGGTAATTTTTAGTGAACCCCCACCAAGTTTGCACCAAAGGAAAATAAGAAGCTATACCATAAACCTAAGAAGCTGCAATTCTGGGCTGGTCCCGTGAAATCTCAGCTTCATGGGGACTTTGCTATTCACCACATCAGAGTCAGGACTTCTCTGACCCTTGAGGGCCCTTTGCAACCCAAGGTACTCTGTTTCCATGACCCAGAAGGGCACGGATGTAGCACTTGTGAAAACCTACAAGTGTTGTGCCCAGGATCTCTCTAAGGCAGGACGAGAACTCTGGGTCTCCACCAGGGCTGTAGCGAGACCAGCAGAAGCACACAAGGCAAGGTGTAAGGTGTCCCTTCTCCGTTTGAGTTATTCCAGTTAAGTGCTCCAAAAGGAGTGGAGGGCACACCCATTTTCCTGAGTCACGATGAGGATTTCCCATTGCATGCCTGGTTTGTCAAGCTGATCTGAGCTTGGGCCCTCAGACTCTGCAGCAGCATTGGCTTCTGGACAGTTGGGAAAGATGAATACAACATACCAGGGATGGAATATTAGCCACCAAGACAGAGGGATCCCCAACAGTTAAGGATATAGCTGGTATGTTATGAAAGGACGAATTTTGGCTACCTTGCAGAAAGTTTTAAAAAAAAAGTTGTATTTTTCCCTGTTGTTGCACCAAAGTTTCTCTTATTCTGAAAGGTTTAAAGAGATTGCTGGGAAAAACCTCGGTGAATTCCTGTTTGTGCATATGCATTTCACATGCACATAAAATCCATCAGAAATTCCCAGTTCCTTTGGACAAGCAGGTAAATTACCTGCTGGGGGTTCAGATGTTGGTCTTGCCATGCCTTGGGAGACAGCGCTGGGACAGGCCTCATCATGCAGCCTGCAAACAAACAAACAGCTGCCATTCCCTAGGACTCACTGTGCTGGAGGCTGAGAGCAAAATGTATTTACTGCCATCCCTGCCTTTCATGGAAAATTGTTCCAAGTGAGAAGCATTAAATCATTACAGATTGTTAAACCATAAGCAAGCTATACCCATTAAGCCACCAAATTCAGAGAGGTGAAGGCCTCTCTGTGAAATCCTTGAGGTGCTGCACATGAAGGCACAGCCCTGACCACTGTGCCCGGGGGAGAAAGGATCCACGAAGGGAATTGCAGTGTGTCCTTTCCTGACCCTCAGGAGATGGGCTGTTTGGAAGCACAGGGCACACGCTTCTCCCAAGGAACCAGACACAATGGGATCTGGGCTGTCTGCATCTTCCACAGCCATGGAGCCTGGAAAACCCCTCCTTTCCAGCTTTTTTTTCCTTTCCTTCTTCTTCTTTTGTTGTTGTTGTTGTTGTTGTTGTTGTTGTTGTTGTTGTTGTTGTTTTGTGGTTGGTTTTTTGTTTTTTTTTTCATTAAACAACCCCAAGCTTACAGAATGTGCTTTGCTGAACTCAGATGTTGTGGCTTTTGTGTGCTGGAGACTTTGCTCCTCAGCATTGCCACAGCCCCATCCAGCCCAGGGATGGCCCTCTTTGTGCCCCCAGCCCATCCCAGCAACCACAGTGGCACTGTCCAGCTCATGTCCCAGCCCTGGAAATGGCTGTGGACTGTGCCAGGTAAACACAGCTGACCGAGTAATTGGTGTGGGTTTTCTCTGAGCGAGTCGAGAGGGTGTTGTTTGTTTCTGGGTTTGAATGTCAGATCACTGCAGCTCATTTCACCGGTGCATTTTCAAATTCCTTTCTTTCAGGTAACAAGGTGCAACCAAATCAGGGCTAAGAGGATTAATGAAGATGTGTGGCACCTGAGCCTGAAACAAGCTCAGGTGGGAGCAAACAAAAATTCCTCATCTAATGACCAGATATCCACAAAGGGCTCACTATTTCCAGAAGAACAGCCAAAATGCAGTGTCAGATGCCATCAGCAGCCCATATGAATCATCCCTGCAGTGAGGCTGTAGAACAAGGTGTTGGTTTGCTTGATAAATCACAACCTTACAAATCCAGGGAAGGCAGGAAAATGTCAAGATTTCTTAACAGAGGGATTGGTCTGTCCTATGGAACGTGTCTTTCCTGAAGCCCCAAATGGAAAGGATGCTCTCACTAGACAGGAGTGGGGTCCATGAGTATGGTCTCACCCACAATGTATCACGTAACACGGACAATTGAATCCTTTAATCCTTTTCCTGTGAAAATGGAGACAAATTCTCCAACATCTCAATGATTAATGTCTAATACTGACCACAGGGAACCTCGGTACCATGGTGATGTGTCTGTGCAAAACACAGGATGGGAGAAAGATGCTAAATAAACAGACAAAGAATTCAGTCCAGAGGGAAACAGAGTTGTGGAAAACACTGAGGGAGGTCACTGGAGAAGCAGTGAAACTGTCAGCTGGGCTAAGTCAGTGGTCATGAGGGGACTGTCATGCTGGCTTCCAGGTAGGTAACTTGACCTATGGATTAGACAACCACATGGGGAATTAGGAAAAGGGAAGACAGCTAGGATTTTAAAAGGGTGAGGCCCTTGTCCCTGTGAGTGAAGCACCACCTTTGCAAACAAGGAGGCAAGAGGGGCCAGAGGCACATGGGATTGGCCCTTGCATTTAGTGTGATCCCAAAGGCTGAGAGCTGTGGATGAGGAAGGAGATGTTAATTTACTCTGAGACTTGCAGGGACCCACCCACGAAGTATCAGGTTGGTTTTCTGAAGGGATTAAGGAGTCCTCACCCTTTTGGGAATTCTCTGTGCTGTTTTTGTTGCTGTCATCCAACAAAGGTGTGGCATCAGAGAGGTCACAGGAGAGGTGAGCAATGTGCTGAGTGCTTTGCTTCCCCCAGGATGGAGCAACACACAGCAACCAGACCAGGTGAGTCAGGAGAAGGGGAGATAATAGGAAAGACCTGGAATGTGCATCAGCGCTCAGTCCCTTATAATCTTTTATACTTAAAAGTTATGTCAATAACTTCTGAATTCTCTCTCTTCAGTTTGGGTAGAATAAGCCACAGGAAAAAGCAAATGAACTCTTCTTCAGAGAAGCAGTTTGTCCTATGGATTTGCATGGGTTGGACGTTCCCACCCTTCCCTCAGGGCTTGAGCCTGGCTCTGCTCTTCCCCAGCTGGGGAGATCATGTCCACAGAAAACCCCTTTCTCCTTCAGTAGCAATGCCAAGGAGTAAAAGGAGTGATTCCTGAATACAAAGCCAGTAAAAAAGGGAGCTTGGTGCCAAATTCTACAGGCTCCTGCCTACTGGATTTGAAGGGGGCTTACAGTGATGACAGGGCCACTCCTCTTGGTATTGGCAGGTAAGGGCAATGACCATATATTGTGGCTNAAAAAAAAAAAAAAAGAAAATTGGTCTAGGAGGGTAGACAGAGCTGGAACAGGTCACCCAGAAAGTGGTGACATCCTCACCCACAGCAGTGATCAGACTTTGGGCAGCCAAAACCACAGCTGACATGATTTGGTATTGGAGGCAGTCCTGCTCCAGATGTGAGGTTGGATTACAGAGATCTGTTCCCACCATCACTTCTAGGAGACTCTGGGGGAAGGAGTAAAGCAAAAGTGGCATAAAAAGAATAATCCTTCCTATTTTGAAGCCTTTTGGCTTCAAAAATGCATACCAAGTATGTATTTTCCCACAAATGAGGACACTGCCACACACCAGTGGGTAAGTGCAGCATGGGCTGCCAGTTCTCCTGCATCCCCCAGCTCATGTTGGGAAGCGATGGGGGCCGGCTCCTTCCCAGTAGGCAGAGGGTTCTCCTTTGATAAGCAGGTTGTGCCTTCTGGAGAGCTGCTGGAGGATCCCATTTTCACTACCGGCAGGTGAGAGACTTGGGTGTTTTTGATTCCCAGGCATTATCCATTATCCTTTTTTTGATCACCTGCCTGGAGCCCTTGTATGTGGCCCTCACTGGCAGAGGTCTCACCAGGTGACTGGGAACAAGGTGTTTAGAAGCACAAGGTTTTGCTGCTCCCATGGTGATACTCCAGGTAACCCACTCTGTAGCTTCTAAAGATGCTCCTGTGCTGCTGCCACCAAAAAGCCACACTTGGAGTCTTCACATGGCAGGGGAAGGATGGTTTCACTCTGAGAAAACCAGTAGGTGCAGCAACAAGTGACTGGGCACGCGCTCAGCTGTTAGCAGCTCTGCCGATGCCACTGGAAATGACTGTGGGATTTTTTAAGGACACATCAAGTTGATTTGGATCTGTTAAAACCTAACGCCTTGATCTCCATCTGTGTTTTGAGTGTCCCTGCTGGAGGAGCAGAGGGAAGAAGAAACGCAAGCGGAGAACAGGATTTTCCTTGCCTCATCCCCATCAAGTATATTTGTTTAAACAAGATGGGTGGGACCGAAGCCACGCATGGCTGAAACTAAAAGGAGTTGGTCTCTGTGCCTGAACACTTCATACCAGCACATTTGCTCAAGTGTGTTTTCCTGCAGTGCAAAAGCCAGTGGAGTCCTCTTGGCTCACCCAAGGCAACACCTTCCCTCCAAAAAATTTTCCCTACTACCCAAGCTTTTAAATTTGTTCTTCAATTTCCCAGCTTCTGGTTTACTTCTCCCTGCCTCTGCTATTCCAGGCAGTGGGTTTACCTTCCTCATGGCACGCAGCACCTTTTAGAACAGGTGGGATGGGCTGGGCTGGGGATCCCAGTCTGTGCCAGTACTCACAGGTAACACCTCAGCCCCAGCCAAATTTCCCAGCCCTTCCTTAACACTCTCCCCACAAAGAGGACAAACAGGTCTGTAGCTCATCCCCTATTCCACCATAGCTCATCCATTATTCCACCACTTTCACAAATTCCGTCTAATAAATGGGTTGGGTGGGTAGCAACCTTCACACATTATTAGTGTTCTTATTTTCAGCACTAAAGTAAAATTCTGCAGGAATTTCAGCCACGTCCTTTCCGTTCCTTTGCTGTCTGTGAGCAGATCTCTGGACCCCATTAGGTACCTGCTTCACCCTTCCTGGCTGAGGGCTGGAAAACCTGCTCAGCATCCAAACATGCAAAGAGCAGCTCAAGTGCTACTTACAACAGGAGGAGATCTGCCCAGTGCTGCTGGATTCTGCTAGACAGAAGTTAGGGACTTTTGAGGTCACTGAGCCCAAGCCGAGCCCCCAGGTAACCAAACCGAGGCAGACACAGCCCTACTTAGGCTGGAGAAACTCCCCTGGAGTAGTTTGCCAGCAAAGGGGTGACTCGTGGCCATCAGGACTCTGACAGCATTGCTCCAACGTGACGCAAAAAATACTCCAGCACTGGCACCTGCCTCTGTGGCACATCTTACCCCAGCACTGCCCCACGCAGAGCTCCACAGTGAGATGTGATGAGACACCACAAAAACCAGGGCTCCTGCGGATGGAGAGTTTGGAAACATGTCCTTGGTGAGTAAACGCTCTTTTCCTTAAAACAAAACCAGCACCAAAACAACAATAAAACAATTTATTCACACTCTTGGGAAAATGCTAATTAAAGTTTACTTTAAAATACTAGCAGACACGAGTGTGGGCTGTAACAGGAACATACTGTGAAGTGACAGGTCTGCAATAATCCCATGGCTCAGCCAAGTCTAATTCATTCCGATCACACGAAGGTCCGAAATCCAGGGAGGTTCGGGGAGCACAAGCAATGTGCACTTGTGGGAGGTGCAAGAAGAGCCTCCGGAGCGCCCGAGGTGCGAGAGCGAGAACAGGTGTGCGAGCAGGGGTTAATAGAGGGGGATGCCGGCAGCCCAGCTCTGCAGCGAGCGCAGGGAGAGCTCCCCCTGCTCCAGCTTTGCAGAGCCCTCCCTCACGCCCCAGCTCGGGCAAGGCACCTCCTTCCAAGCTTTGCTTTAGTCTAGAGCAGCCTGGCCGCGGAGAGCTGGGAAGAGCCGTGGGAAAGGATAAACGTGGCTCGGTACCTGGCGGGCTGAGATGCCTTGATGGCTTCGCCTCTGAGAAGATGGGCACGGAATGGAAAAAACTCTGTTGGGCTTTAAGAGCTAACAAAGCCCTTGCTCCTCAGTGAGCCCGACACTGCCTTGAAACTCGTGAGCCAGGCAAGAAAGGTTCCTTTTCTCCTGCTTCAGCAAGGTTTTCACTCGTGCCAAGCGATGCTGCACCCACCTAAACAAACCCAGGCTTTCCAAACAGGAGCATAAGTCTTCCATGCTCCATAAATTATCTGGAGCTAGGTGTTAGATGAAACACCAGGCACTGGCAGAGCAGCAAAAAACCCTGTGAGGGCAATACTGAAATAAAAATAAGTTTGTTCTAGTGGTGCCCAGATGCCCTGTTGCAACACCATGGCATTTGTGCCCAGATAGGCAAAGGGTGTTGAGGAAAAGGCTGATGGACATAATTTCCATGGCTCCACACCATGTGCTTCACTGTTCCTTTAAACTCATATAATGTATTCCAATTCGAGTAGGGAAACCTACAGAAGGAGATGCTTATGATTTTTTTGGTTTTATGAGACTATTTCCTAACTTACACAGGTCTGCTGCTAGAGGACTCAGCATTGCCTTCATTTCAAGGTCCTTCAATAAGAGGTCAAGAACACTGCAGCACACACAGGTCACTTGAGCAGAAGGATGGCAAAACCATGTTTGCTGGCTCCAAGAATGGCTCAAGGATCACATCATGAGTGCAGCACTACCCTCATCCTGCCTCCACTCACTGTGGGGGGCAATGAGGAGAAGCATGCTGGGTGTACCAGGAAATCATTCCACAGATTTCCTGCAGCCAGCCTTCTTTATCGTCATTCCATCTTTCTCTCCCCTGGTCTGCACATGCCCTGGGAAGGCATTTCGAGAGTGGAATTTCACTGGGATCCCACCTGCACTCACCGGCAGCACTTTGCTCCTAGGGAGGCTTTAATTGTATGGGACCAATAAAGCATATATCAAATGGGTGATTTCACTTTTAATTACACTTTCCAGAAGGTTATAAATAGTTCCATTAAAGCACACACGAACCACCAGGTGCTTGCTTGCCAAACCTGGTGTCACCTCACCTCTTGCAAGTCCTTCTGCTTGGTGCCACACCAGATTTGGGAGCCCAGGCTGCTCCTCACAGCCCACCTGACCCTGTCAGGATCCGACTCCCACCCCTGTGGTGGCTGTGGACACGTGGCACTCTCCATGTCAGATGGGGTGGCTGCTCCTGCTTTTACTCGCCAAAAATTCCACTGGGCACTGAAAAGGAAAACGGGAAACAGTCCCTTAAGCTGTCATGGGATTGAAGTGGAAATCATGAGTCTCCTGAGGGCTTGGGACAATCATAGCCTCTCTCCAGGCTTGGGGCATGCTCCCACTGGTGAGCCCGTCAGAGCACACACACAGAGCCTGCCATGCTCCCCACCCCTGCAGAGAATCACAGCTGCAGAGGATGTTTCTGGTAAACTATCACCACAGACACCGAGGGGAGAGCTCACCTCACCCCTCCTTCCTCATGCAGCACCAAGGCTTTGATTTGACCTGAGGTCCCACCTCACCCGTGCTCTGGCCACAGCAGTGGCAGGCCTGTGCTCTGTGGTACAGCACACAGAACTGGGGTGAGCTTGCTGGCCCCCCAGGGACCCCCTCACCTGGCACTGAGCTCCTGCCCACGCCACACTGAGGCACTCTGAGATACCTCCCTGATAAAGTTTCCTGCCTGTGAAATCCCCAGCGCTCCCTGAGAGATGAATACATATAGACCCAAAAAACTAACCCAACAGATGGGAAGCAATATAATGAAGGAGCATTACTTCCTACAGAATCTCCAGCTTTCTCCTTGGCCCTCTGAAGAGTTGAAAAACAAGGTCAGTGTAAATACTTCTGCATCCCAAAGCTGTTTAATAAAAACATCCCTATGTTTACCAGACTGCTGCGAGCCGTGCGCTCGCTGACATCTTCCTAATTGGAGAGCAGGAACTTCAGGGTAGCTACTTCAGTCTGATCAGAGTTTCTGGCCAGAAATCTGGGTCAGATCCACGGTTGCATTCACTGGCATTTGACTGCTTCCATATTAAGGCTCTCCTCTTCACGCTGAAATGTTGCATTCGAAAACAAGCAAGCAACATCAAGTGTGAACAGCAAGACTCTGGGGATTGTCCTTAAAAGTGTGGTTAGATCTGTATCAAAGAAATACTCCTGCACAAACCTTGTGGCCATTGGGTAACACGGACTGTCACCACCAAAGCCCAAAGGAGCCCAATCCATCTCTGCCATGAGTTAGTGACAGTCAGGGATGAACACTGACCACTCAGCTCAGAGCACAACCAGACCATATGGCCTGGCTGCACTGATCTTGCACAAAAGAAACAGCATTTGCACCATGATCCCTGAGCAATGTGACTCAGACTGAAAAAGCTTGGGAAAAACTTAGTCTTTAAGTTTAACAAACAGATGTAGTGTCTAGAAGCTGAACAAGAATGTCTGCATCCTATAAGCAGATAGCAGAGAGAGCTGCCATCAGCATCCATGGATGCTTCCCACTAAAATACCTTTAAATAGCAGCTTTGATTCGGTTTCCTACAGAAGACAACAGCACTAAAATATCTTAATATAAGGGGATTTTGTTTTGGTCCAAACATCTTAATTTCAGATTTGGCAAGTGGCAGGCTGCGTGTCAGATACCG
Organism: Chaetops frenatus; assembly: GCA_013400775.1. Taxonomy (NCBI): domain Eukaryota; kingdom Metazoa; phylum Chordata; class Aves; order Passeriformes; family Picathartidae; genus Chaetops; species Chaetops frenatus. The sequence goes on along the minus strand of VZTR01023746.1, from coordinate 249,576 downwards.
CCCAGACAAAACCTGTCTTAATTTAGAGTTGACACAACTCTTCTAACCTCAGGAAAAACAAAAGCTCCTCAGTTACTGCCAATTTGCAATCTTCAAGATCAATGACAAGCACCTGAAAGGGTTCTCAGGCCCTGTTGCTGGGGCCTCAGAAGCGGCTGCTGTGCTTTTAAGGGCACTGATGGGTGAAAAGCTGGGCAGCCTGCATGTCTCTTCCCACAGGAATTCTACTGACATGCCATAAAATAATGACTGTGACTACTCCATCTTCCCCAGCTGCTTCTGGGCTGCCAGAGAGCAAGGAGCTGCTCCCAGCCTCGGGAGAGACAGCTTGCATGTACCCAGTGGTTATGTTTTCAGATCTACTCTTGCAGCCCTGTGGCACTTACTGTGCACCCAGAACGGCATTTCTGGGACTCATTCATCACCTCTCCCCTCCTCCCTGCCAGCCAGCACAGTGCAGTGTCCCAGGGACACTTCAGGTTTGCCAGGCAGCCCAGTTTGACCCACAGTGCCTGAGTGCCACTGGGCCCTGAGCTCAGCCTCCTTGTGCCCACCTCGGTGCCATCCCAAGCTCCAGCTTTGAATCGGGATGAATCCACCACAGGAAAGGAGGGGAGGGAAAGAAGGGACCTATGTCCCAAACTCAAGACCCCTTGGAAAGATGTGGAGGAAGAAAAAGCAAGGGTTTGTGAAGGGCCAGAAGTCACATGCCTAGTGCAGGGCAGGTGAGTGGAGCACAAGGATTTTTGGAGGGGAAAGGAGCTTGGGACTGATGGATTTTGCTGTAGAGGGGGGAAAAATGCTCACACCCCCCCCCCCCCCCAACCCCTTCACACACCATACATGTGCTATAAAGCTACAGAAACTGCTGGCCAAGGCAGGATAGTCTGGGAAGGGATTCATCACCCAAACTCACACATCTTATCCCACTCCCTCCCTGCCCTGAGGCAGAGCTGCCAGCAGCTGGTGAACAAAGACACCACTCTTGTAAACCATGAAAACCAGCCACCCTCACACTCTGCACTGCCTTGAAAAATTCCATCCAAAGCAGGCACAAGCCTTCAAAGAGCAGCCAGCGAGTTGGACCCTGGGGCAGCAGCACCCCGAGGCCCCAGCCTCACACCCACCCAGCCAGGACTTCCCTTCCAGCTCCCTCTTCCCCTCCCTCTGCACCAGAGCAGATGTGGCCCTAAGCTTGGACTCCTCTTTCTGCCCAAGCCCTCCTGAAACTTTTAATCCTTCCCACCTCCGTAGTTTTTAGTGTACCCAAGTTGTTTATGGCTACTTATAACGACCAGTAGTTTATAATTATTTAGGCTATGACTCTAAGGACAGGTAGCACACACACCCCTCCAGGCACTCCTAGCAATGAGGGGGCAGGATTTCAAGGCAGGGCTATCTCCAGTTTCCTTAAGCAATGTTATTGCATTCCAGTGTGGAATTTTTGAGTCTTAGTGAAGAAACATGTGGAGAAGTGCCTTTGGGTACAAAAGTAATGAGTTACACGCCTGCAGAGATTTCTGAAAGGCAGACATCACCACTCCAGGCTTTCAAAGGCTATGGTCTTCAGTTCAAGAGCAGATTCCTCCAGTAAGGCACAAAACCCTCATTCTCTCCTTCAAAATCACAGACTGTTTGTCCAAAGTTTCAATGCAAGCCTTCAGACAAAGGTGGTGTCCTGGAAATTGAAAGGACAGAGCAAAAGCTGCAGCTGACAAACTACGTGAACCAAACTCTTCCAAACTGTGGCATCTTTACCCTCAAAGAATGACCTGAATCCTCCTTCAAATTTCACACCCATTATTTACATGCATGACTAGCTAAAAACATACAGCATTGCTCAAAATCCAATTCTTTTACATATTAGGAAAAAAATTTGCATACAGCTCAAATTATGCATGAAAACTCATAGCAAAACTGATTTCTTAAGCAGGTTTAAACAGCATGATGGGGAAAAAAAGGCAAAAAAATTAGACATTTTGCCTAATCTGTGGCTAGAGGTAAATATTCGTAGCCAACTTTTAAGCATTTCCTTCCAAGTTTTGTAAAAGGACCAGGAAAGTGCCCAAATGCCTGAAGTTTGTATTTTTTCCAGTGAGAACCTCATATTTTTCAATCTTGTTTTATACACCACCTTACCTATTTGATCATCCAAATAGGTACATGTCCTTCACCTCTCTGGAAAGGTGTTCCTCCCAGAAGAAGAGGAAAAGCTCCATAAAGTTGAAATTGCAGTGGCATCTGAGCACGTGAAACAAAACACTATGACTGCACAGCCCACGCATCATCCCCATCACAAACATTGCAAAAAATATTCATTTTCAGTGTCACAAAACCTCCAAAACTCTGTTTCTGGGTTTATTTCAGACCAGAATCCCGTAGTCTAATATTCCACATTTTCTAGCATGATTTTCTAGCTAATTTCCCCAGCTTAGGCATTTCCTTGCCAACATTTGGTGAAGGCTTACCTGGCCTCTCACTGTCCTTTTCAGGGAGAAGGGAAGAGAAGGATTGGTCTGCTAATTCCAGTTGCCATAGTCAGGAGCAGGAGACAGTATTTCCTCAGTAACTTCCCATGGCAAACCTTCCTCCTCAAAAACACCTTCCTGAATACTGTCTCTAAAATATTGGTGCTGTCTGCTGGCACACTGTGAAACTTGGAGGTCCAACCTCTTTCCATTCCGCGTGCTGCCTGTGCTCAGTACCCAGCATTCCCTCTTGGAGAAGCACAGGAAGGCAGAGGAGAGAGCCCTCTCCCCAAGGCTCTGCGTCTCCTACAGAGAAAGCGCAGTTAAATGCTGATAGAAACAAAAGCTGCCCTCGAAATTGAGGACGTCCTGTCCCCAGTCCCATCAGAAAGGACTGAGCGAGCAGGGTTTGACAGAGCAGGAAGAAAATCAGGATCATCCAAGTTAGAAAGAACTGTTGGCAGCTATTTTCTCCCTACTTTTGATGGCTCTCAGCCATTGTCATACCTGGAACCAAGTCAAAGGCATGCTTATCCTGCTGTGCAAAGCTGTTTCTCTCAGCCTCTGTAATAAATCCGGGGCATTAGCAAATTCTTACACAGGTTGCAAAAAAGCATCATCCCATATTTAAAATGCACCAACTTCCAGCTGAGATCAATCGAGTTTCCTTTTAATTCTGACTGCTTAATTTTAAGGCAAAAGGCAGCTAAGCCCTCCTCTCTTCCCAGGCTGCTCATGCCAAGCACCCTGCTCATCTCCTGGCTTCAGCAGGATGGAGAAAGCTCCCTGAGGCTCAGGGAGACCAGGCCTCAATAGCTCTGGAAGGTCACCTGGGCATCACCTGAGCTTCACAGGGAACTGGTCTCCCCTGGGATTCTCTCTCTGCACAGCAAAGATTTCACAGCAATGCCACAGTGCTCCTCACCTTAACAACAGAGGGAAATTTAAACAGGAGCAGTGCCTAAAAGAAACAGGCTGCAAATCTTCCTCTCCATTGACAGTGTCTCCATGAAGTGCTCTGCTTCATTTTTGTATCTATTTGAAACTATATTTCAAATCAAATTTTCAGCCAAAACAGCTGTTTATACATGCTTATACCTCTCTACAAGCCATGGACTCTGGAGGTAAAATAGTTCATCAGCTCTTTCCAGCCAAGTCTGGAAAGTTTGAGCAAACCGAGTGAGGGAAGTAGGAGAGTTCTGCATAAATTGAAAAAAAGCCAGCGAAACAAACAAAAAACCCACTGAAATTTGTGATTTCTGCAATGAAGGAAAAGCTGGTGATCTAATACCAGCTACGAACAGTTAAGAAAATACTGAGCAATTCTAAAAAGTGGTGAGGGATAAACCTTGGGCCGCTGCTGTGAGAGGGTGGTGAACAGTTCCCCTTGGGATGGTGGCAACCGTCCTGCACCATTGCTCAGTCCTGAGTATCTTAAGAGAGTAGAGAAATCTACTGCTCAAAATTCAATTAGACAAAATGGCTGAGGAGAGTCTTGACCTTTTTATGTCCGTTTTTCTGTGAAATTTGCAAACTTCATTGGAGGCCACTTCCTGCGTTCACAGAATGCTACTTTTCTTTGCTAATACCCCAATAAGTCTGCAGAACGATGTCGGAGCCAGAGCTGCTAAAGACCTGCTTTTAACCATTTCCTTTCAGATAAATGTCATCATCAGCTCAAACACAGTTATCAGAAATCAGCTGAAATCTTTTGCCATCTCCTCAAGGGCTTTTTCCCCCCATGAGGAGCAGCACAATGAACAGTCACGTAACCAACTGCTGACAGTAGGAGGTGAGGCCTTTGAATAGATTGGCTGTGTCATTCCAAGTCCTAGCTCCATAGCACTAACTTTAATTGCCAGATAATTTCCACCTGCTCCTCTAAAATTTTGTATGAATATACAGGAGATTTCCGCTATGAAGTAGCTTTCAACACCATATGGGAGACTATGTTATTCCCATTTCAAAGACGAGTTTGTGAGACCAAGAAAAACAGCTTGTTGACACTTGAAAATTGACTAGAGGAACTTTTCTGGATGCTCTTAAGCTAGAATAAGAAAATGTATTAAGTCAAGTTAAAATAAATCAGCTCCTCTTTCAGAATGAGTGCTATTATGTTTTATTCAGTGCATCAGTTCTTATGGATCTGTTTTACATCTCCGTGAGTCCAAAGGCTCTCAGAGGCTGTGGCTACACTTTAACTGACTTTACTAGGTCAGGCTCTTGAAAAGAGTCTGAAGGGCTGCAGCCTTGAGACTTAACTGGAGCTCCCAGAAGGCTCCAGACCTCCATAGCAGAAACCTTTGGAGTGGATGGAGTATTCCCTGGGCTGTGAACAGGTAGGAAGAGCTGCGTATCTCAAGACAAGATAATTTTAAGCATCACACCAAGGGACAGTGGCCCCAGCTCAACAAAAGGACCAGGAAACCATCACTGAATGATGAGGACTGAGGTGTCTTATCTCACCTCCCCATAACTCTGCATTCACTCCTCAGTGCAGCACTTTGATCTTTCAAATCAAGAACTTGAGCAATGAAGAACTTCTCCTTTTAAGAAAAAAAAAAAAAAAGGAGAAAGAAAAAGCAAAACCGAAAGCTTTCATTCAGTATCTCACTGGTTAAAATATTTATACCAAACATGAGACATAATTTCAGCCTCTGTCTGAAGATGAGGTGCATCTTTTCTGCAGAGTGAAATTGTCACTTGCGGCTACCTCATCCAGGAGAAAAGGCTGCTTTTCCTATGGAGCCACCCTCCCTCAGTGAGACTCGGTTATCTGTCATGGGAACTGGAACATGGGCACTCATCACCCAGACAAACAATGTCAATGTTTGCAGAAGGCTGAGGAGCCCAAAGCTGTCAGAAAAAATGAGTGAGACTAGTGGCCAAGTCCCTTAGACACTCTTCTAGGAGGAACACCCTATGGATGCTGGAATGGAAATACCTTATGGATGCTGTAAGTGCTGCCTATGAACACTCTCCATTTTAACCTCCTGCTTAACTAAAAGCTTTGAGGACGCTCCTCTTCAGACCTCATTTGTGTGTGACCATCCAGCAGAGTCTGTGTTGACGGATCTTCCTCTCCCTACAAGGGAAAAGTGTGATGGATTTTATCCCAAGAGACTTGATGCCAGTTGCTCCACAAGTGGCAGAATCCCCAGTCACATCCACCAAGACCTATT
>VZTR01023746.1:206738-243901 GCA_013400775.1 Chaetops frenatus | reverse complement strand
TTGTTTTTTTTTTTTTTTTTTTTTTTTTTTTTTACCAGCCTGACATTTACCCAGGCGTGGTTTTCTGCACATGCCTGGACCAAAGCTTGGCCTCTTCAGCATAGTCACAGCAGCTTCCCTGTCACATCCACATTCCTCTGTCCCCAGCCCAAACTGCAGCACCCAAAGCCCCAATGAAGAGCCCTCCTTGGCTCTTCTCCTCCCAAGGGATCTTGGAGAAAAGTTCTCCCTTGGTTCCAAGTGATGCACAGCCCTCTCTCCACTAAGACACCACACTGCCATCCCTTGTCCAGGCCCTTCTGCAGTCACATCCCCCAGCATCCTTGGGAAGTCTCCAGCCACGGCAGGGAGCACCACACTTTGAAGATATTTTACCTTCCAAGTCACACCCCAGCCTTGGCCGTTCATTCCTGCCACAAGAGAGACTCTGAGTCTTGCTAAGCCCAAACAAGACAAGACTACTAAAATGCCAGCATGAGAAATGAGTGACACCAGTTGGAGCCCAGCTCCTTCCCTGATAGCCACCTAAAATATTATCTGCCTTGGAAGGCCTGTTCTGCATTTCCCCCACCCAGCAGAGCTGACAAGGTGGTTTCATAGCTTGTCAGAGCTGGGATCCAGTGCCTTGGATGCAGCACATCCCCTGGGCGTTGTCTCCTGCAGACACCTCTGACTGCAGCCACTCTCATGCTTACTGACTGACACGGGCCAGCTCAACAGACACCCCAACTTCACAGGTACAATTTTTTGGGTGGTGAAACTGATTATGGGCACCTAAATCTTGTTTATCCCCAAGAAACAAACTTAAGCAGTGCTTTTCATCTTATCCCCCTAACTGAAGCTTTTCTCTAAGTGCCTGGGATGCAGATGACCTGGGGAAACCCATAGTGCCCCTTGTGCTGTGTCAGATTTTTAGCCCTGGCCCATCTCTCCTGCTTGGAGAGAGGAGTTATCAGCACCCTGATCTCCCTCTGAGCCGTCAGTCTGGTGATGTTTTCTCATAGTTTAGTGCCACAGCACCACTGACATATTTCACATGACACACTCTACAGCCAGATGCCTCAGTTTCCCAGTCGCTGCCACACACACACAGATAACCCCCTGAGTGAAAAGAATAAAAGAGGCCAGGGCAGAAATTAGCCAGCAAAGCCTGAAGAAAGCGGAGCAGGGCATGCCTGGGAGGAGCAGCCGACAGCAGAGGGGATCGCGGCTTGGAAAAACAGGGGAAAGGCAGCTGGAGTGGGACTGCGGGGATGGCTCCATCACTACCCCTCGGAGAGCAGCAGCCCATGCAGTCCCGCAGAGCCTTTCGAGCGGGGAGATGCCGCTGTGAAAGCCAGCCCGGCCTCGGCACGGGCTCGCACGGGCAGGAGGAGGAGGAGGAGGAGGAGCGGTGCCGCAGGTTCAGCACCGGCCGCGCTTGCCAAATCCAGCGGGGGAAATTCGGGCAGCGAGCGCCTCGCGCTTTGCCTGGCTCCAGGCAGTGCTATTAGTCTCCCTGCTAATGAGCATTAAGCACCACCGGCACAGAAACAAACACGCCAGGCGTTTCCATACGGCCGCCAGGCTGATGGAGCAATAAACGCCAGCTGAGCTGCTCCTTATTACATAAGGATACATTTTGGGAGGGGACGCGGTTCTCCTGTCACAGAGCGTATTCCGTGAGAAATTGCAGGTGTGTTTCTCGTGCTCAGACAGAGGAGTAATAATTTTAGTGTGCCTGAATTAGGCTAATCATTCATCCATGGGGGTAGGGGACAAAAAAAATTTTAAAAAACATTAAAAAAAATTAAAAAAAAAAAAAAAAAATGAAAATCCTGCCCAAGAAGCTTCTGCCTGAAAACAGAGGCAGGTTCTTGACCAAGAAGCAGGCCTTGTCAGAAAGGCTTCAGAAGGAGATGAAATAAAGCTCTTTGTTTTCTGTATGATTACTTTTTTTTTTTTCCCCGAGGATAAATCCCAGGGATCTTCAAACTGGCTGCGTGATGGGTAGAACAGCATCAGCTGAGGGATTCCCACAGCACAGCCAGCAAAAGATCATTTCTTTGCTACCTACACAAAAAGCAAGGCAGTTGCTGTCCCAGAGTGCTTGCAGGAGGGTTGGAACATTATTTGGAGGCCTGAAAATGGAACATCTCGGGGTTGGATTTAAGTTCTACCTTTTCATCTCACCACAGCAAAGCGCAGATGTAGATGGAAAATACGGCATTGCCAGAGTTTCATTGCCCCTTTTGCTTCTTCACAGGAATCTCGAAAGACAGGGAAAACACTAGGTAGCAAGCAAAAAGGAGAAATTAAGCCATGGAAGGAAAGAAATCAACAGGCACTGATTCGGTTTTTTTTTGGATTTTTTTTTTTTTTTTTTTTTTTTCCTTCTGGGGTGAATGGGATAAAAGAACACTCATAAGTCAACATTTTTTAAAAGTCCGGCCTTTTAAAAATGCTGCACATTTCTGTATCTGCAGAGTAAAGCAACAGTTCAAGCCAACCACAAACTACTCTGATATGATCTGCAAACTTATTTTTCTAGTTATCTTGATGAGTGCTGACTAATTAGCATGACAGCACCCGAAAGTACCCGTTGGTGTTATCCCAACCCTTGTGCTGGCTCTAACACAAACCCCGGGGCCGGGTGGGTGAGTCAGCCCTCTTGCCCTGCACCAGTGGCCTTTGCTGGGGCCTGATGGGGAGACACAAAGCAGGGGATCAGAGCATTCTTCAGGGTGCTGGAGAGATGAACCACACACTGCCAGAATTCACCCATCTCCACCTGAGCCAGGACAGGGTGAGATGGGTCTCATGCACCTTCCACACTGAATCTCCCCTGAATATCATCTGCATGAAGACTTGAATAAATATATACCCTGATTTAAGCTTCTTTTTTTTTTTTTTTTTTTCTTTCTTTTTTAACCACAATAGTTAAACTTGTCTCTGTGTGGTGTTCTTAGATTGTTTGGTCTCCATTTCAGGTCTGTGTTTCTGTGCTTCTAATTTATTAGTGGAGATTGATAAAATTTGCGTGTGGGGAGTGAAGGTGGTGGAGTAATTTTTTTCACCTTTTATTTTTTGGTCAATCAAGTTATGGAGTGACCTTACTCATCCTGAAAACTCCCCTGAGCCAAGGTGGGCTCCTGGCTGGTGCTTGTATCTCTGTATTGGATGTAGCAGCACTTCCCAAACGCAATGGATGATGAGATGCCCGTCCTCCCCGGGCACAGAGCAGGTTTTTCCCCGGCTCCTCGCTGTCCTCAGTGGCTTCCATGACACACTCCCATGCCACCGCCTCTCCTCACCCTCTCCCCGGTGCTGTTGCACGCATGGCTGAGTTAGCAAACCCCACCCAATCTGCCTGAGCGCTCCCAGCTGTTAAATCACCCACGGCTCTTCAGAGAGCTTCGGGAAATTTGACTGCTTTCCTCCTCTCCTCAATTCTCCCTTTTTTTGTCTTCGTGTGCCTACACTAGAGATGAAACCAAGGAACACCGACGCCCTCTCTGCTGCTCTGCATTCCAGCAGCAATCCCAGCAGCTGCAGGCACGGGGAAAACCATCCTGCTCCTGCCGCGGCCGGTGTCCTCATGGCAGGAGCACATCCAGGGCCTCACCGGGCAGCAGAGCTGAGCCCAGGCCCAGCCTGGGCCGGGGCATCCCAAGAGATGCTGTCTCACACCTGCCCTCTGAGAGCTGGCACCCAGATGCTGCAGGAGGGGCAGCAGCTGAGGCACAGAGGGACACGGGGAACATCTGTCACCCTCCCCTTCTTCACCGGCTTTACCTGCGGGCAAAAGCAGAGGGTGGTGACTCAGAGACACAAAAACCAGGCCTTCATGGTGGAGGCACACATACACCGAGTGACAGGAACAGTGGTTCATTTCTTTATATTTTTATTTTATAAAATTTTAAAAATATTTTATAAAAAATAGAAAATTTTGTTTGTTTGTTTGTTTCTTTATATTTATATCAAGTTGGTCGATATAACCAACTTTTGCTCATCCCTTAGATGGTGCATCTCGATCCTGCAAACTTGCTCAAGCTTTACAGATGCTCAAGCTTTAGAATGGCAACAGAAGCTTCAAAACGTTTACAGCTCTTCACAAGAGCTTAAAAAGAGTCTTTGTTGTAGTTCTACTCATCACTGGCAATCGGGTACCTGCTTGGTGTCCGAATGGGACAGCGAGACCCATCCCAAGCCTCAGGACATCTGAGTTACACACGAGGCACGACACAGAGACAGTGATCCTGCACACCCGGCACCATCTCCTTCCAGCTCAGATCTGGGGGGGCACTGAGAGCCACAGGAGAAGAGGATGCTTCACTAGGATGGGACAACTTCAGCCCCAGATGCCTTTCTGGAACTATAAAAACAAAGGTTTCCCATCCACTTGATGAAATAAACAAAAAATGTAACATTACTTCTAGAGTTTAACTAAATTCCAGACTATTTCAGCCACCTGATGGGGAGGAGGAGGAGGAGGAGGAGGAGAAGGGCCACGTCCTGTAACAAGAATCATCACACGTGCTCCACTTCCTCTGCTCTTCTCTGCTCACCAGATCTTTATCACCAGAGATCGCTCGTGTTGTGCTGTTTCCTCTTCTTGTTACGATCTCCTGCACAACAGGGACTTCTCAGAATTTTAATGCTTAATAATGTATTTGACCTTTTCATTACTCCACCTTTTGGGTTGGTTTTCATGTTAACTTCATGTTTTTTTGGGTGGTACACATCACAAATTGGGTAGAAAAATGCATCAACACCAATTCATGTTAGAAAACAACTTAAAAGCCAGATTAACATACTCTGCAATTAGGTTTCAAAGAACTCAGGAGTCATTACATTTTGGGTAATGATACCACCTTTTTCAAAACAGAAGTAGTGCTAGATATGCCAGAGATGACTAAGTTTAAAAAAAAAAAAAAAAAAAAAAANAAAAAAAAAAAAGTCATACTTCTTATACATTGGTAAAATTCACAAAATTCAATAAAACAGTATTATTTGGCTTTACTGGAGACCGAGCTGTCTCTGCCAGTGCTGCAGAAGTTCAGGGCAAACAGCAGCAATACAGATGTTAGTGTGTGCTGGGATTCAAACACCATCACTTCTCAAATCAACCTTCTTGACTTTTCCCAAGAAATCAGCACTAACTGTTTCTTTGCTTTTATATCTCTGCTACCTGTTTTTATTCTGTGATATAATACCCTTATCCAGGGTATTATATCACAGAATTTATCTGACAGCAGTATTTCATGCATTGCTGTATCCAAATGCTTTCTGAGAACCTTCTGAAATAGATGTTAAACTGGAAGAAAACAAGATACATTTATTGATGCCATTTGTATTGATTCATACCCCGATTCAGGCTCCTATTTGGGAGTAAAGTGAATCAATTTCATTTGGAATTCTGCAGCTTTTTACATGATCTCATTCCACCTGTGGGGGATTTCCTGGCTTCCCTTCCTTTTGTTCTCCACAGATTTAACACTTAGTCCCCTATTTCAAGGAGGATGGCAGGGACCAGCTGTCCATTAGCTGATCACTCCCCAGATCAACCCAAGCTGCCACCTGAAGAGCCCCTCCTGCACCTCACTTGGCATTCTCTGGGCACCTTGCAACTCTCGTGTTTTTCTGCACCTTCTCTGCAAGCATAAGGCCTCCTGTGAACTGAGGAAGGTGCTCTGGTGCAAAGGGATTTGGCTTGGGGTCAAAAGCCAAGCCCAGCAAAGCTCAGGGCTTTAAATGGTACCTGAGATGAACAACAGGACACAGCAGGAGTCCTTCTGTAAACTTTCATGGCTGTGTTTCCTCAAACTGTGCACCAAAAATCACCATTTTAGCACACCCCACTTCTCCGTGTACACATGCAGACCCTCTACATAGACATATATTAAAAAATAGGTGGGCATATACATTACATTAGGAAACAAAATAGTGAGGAGAGCTGTGAAAGAGAAATGTCCCTGTTCCACTGCATCCTGAAAGGAAGGGATTGAAATTCCTTGCTGTTGCACTGTTGGACAGGTACAGGGGATGAGCTGGGCGCCTTTATCTTCTCATCGCTGGTTCACAGCTACAAGGGCCTTTTCTTCCCCTACGGTGTTTCCTCTGGGGTGACAAAAAGTCAGTTTCCGAACGTTCCCAGCCGTGGTTTGAGGCTTCCTTGCTGGGGGCCGGCAGATGAGGCGGCTCCCTGGAGCCCGGGGGCCGGCGCCGAGCTGGGGCGGGGAGCTCTGCCCTGATCTCATCCTCCGCTCCACACGGGCACCCCGTTTCCCAACGCCGCCGGGAGCTTGGCACCAGAAAAAAATGTACCTGCAGCTGCGAGGGTGGTCACACACCAGCTCGGGCTGCCCAGGGGGGTGGCAGGGACTCCACGCTCGGAGGCATTCAAAACCCCTGGGCAGCCTGCCCTAGGTGGCCCTGCTTGAGGATGGAGTTGTCCCACCTGATCCTTGGAGGTTTCTGCCAACCTCAAACATTCTGTGACTCAGAAAGCTCCTGCCTGACTCAGAGCACAGCTGTGAAAAAGAGGGAGAGTGGCTTTTTACACGGGCAGGTAGTGGTAGGACAAGGGGGAATGGTTTCAAACTAGAGGAGGAGAGATTTAGATTAGATGGTAGAATGGAATTCTTTACTCAGGGGGTGAGGCACTGGCACAGGGCGCCCAGAGAAGCTGTGGCTGCCCCTGGATCCCTGGAAGTGTCCAAGGCCAGGCTGGATGGGGCTTGGAGCAGCCTGGTGTGGTGGAAAGTGTCCCTGCCCATGGCAGGGGGGTGGGACTGGATGGGCTTTAAGGTCCCTTCCAACCCAAACCATTCCATGATTCTGTGATTCTACCAGGAGTGACTTAGGCAATGGCACCGAGAAGATGGTTACCCTTGAATATAACCATGATCAATGCCAATTTCCCCCAGTCATCCACTGGGAGCTGGGAGTGCAGTATCCCATACAAACTTGGAAAGGAAAATCTCACTCCTTTTGTCTTTCTGTTCTCTGGTATGGAAAAACTGCACGGCAATATCCGGAGAAGCAGTGCTCTGACCAAAGAGCTTCATTATTCATACTGCTCAAATTAAATTTTGCACATGGGACAAATTAATTCTACTGGTTCACAGTGCAATTGTCAGCCTTTGTTTGTCCTTCCCTCCATTCTCCCCAAATGAAGCATCAGGTGGTGCCTTGCAAATAGAAAAATATGGGTATCGTCTGGGTGGAGTAAGTGATTAGCAATGAATTAATTTTAAAGTGACAGGGAATAGTGAGAACATGGGAGGTGACAAGCAAAAGATCTGTGACACATGGCTGCTATGCCAGCACAGTGAAATCACAGCTCCACGCCAGCCAAGTAAGGCAGGCTTCACCCTTCCTCTCCACCTATGAATGGATGCACGGAAAAAATTCAAACCCCAGAGGTGATGTGGTGAAATTGTCCTTGGGAAGCAGCAGATGTGACGGCGACACCTCACACAGTGGCAGCAGTGAAGGCAAAGGCAGGAACACGAGAGGCTGTGTGCCCTGTGAATACTTCCATTAACTGATTTGTTTGCTACTTTTGCCATTTCCTCTAGCACGACCCAGTGACAACCCTTGGATGTGCAGGCGATCGCACCCCTTCCTTGCTCTCCTTGGAGCTGGAACTATGAAGTCAAGTGAGAGTCTGGTCACCTGTACCTTGGCAGGGCTCTGCCTCTCTAAGGCACTCACCAGTGCCTTCAACTGGTGTGAGGAGGAAGGGGAAGACTCTTATGTCAGTCCCACTTCCTAATCATGTTTGCAACTGCAGTGTCCGTGGTGTCCTCCCCAGAACTCCATCCTGGAAGGTCCAGAGTGCCCACATTTAGCAATCTTACTCAAAACAGCCGGAATTTTTGTCCTTCTTTGTTTCACCAGATCATCCAGTGGCAACAAATGAAGTGGATTGCTCATACTAATGGACTTCTCTGCACACAGATTCAGGGAGAAGAGCATTTTCTGAGCAGTCCCTGCCACACTGTAAAGAACGGAGGCAATCAAAAAAATTCATATTCAAACAGGAAACGGGACTGAATTCTGCTTAACTAGACACATGCTGGTTCTCCAAGAAACTATCTGAATGAACATCAGTCAATTCCAGCTGATAAAAACATTTTGATAGATAATAATTCACTAGGAAATGGCTTAAAAGTATCAGCTTAATTCCAAATAAATTAACAAACAAGCTTGCCTTGGCTGTACCTGCTGCTGAAATTGGAATGCAAGAGACAACACATTTGCTGCTTTGACTGCCTATATTCAGTCCTTACCTAATTTTTGAAGCTCAAAAAGCAAGCACTAGCTTATTGCTATGCTTGCAAAAATATTGATTTCATAGAAATTATTTTGGATATGAAAAAGAGAGAACACAGTCTTGGTTTGTTTTTTAAAGAGGCAAAAAACCCCAAGGTGACAAGTATCAAATGATATCATTAAAGTTCTTTTCTTTGTCAGGAGATTCTGAGAAACGCTTAGAACCCAAAAACTTACGTGAACCAAAGCTACCTGAAACACATTCTTAAAAGTCTGTCCATAGATAATTTATCAGCTGATTAAGAATAGAGATTTCTCTCCTAATTATGTGAGCATGGGCCACTCCACTTGAAGAGTTTTTCGCATTAGAAGAAAGCGAATATTATTCCTTAATCAAGTCTCCCTGCCCCCACCCCAGCTCTGCTGAAAGCAGAAAGTTAAGTGGGTCAGCAGAGGGGTTATGGGTGATGCTGCAAGACCAGAGATAAGGCATCAGGCAGTTGGAGGGGAAAGCATTTTATCTAGAAGAACAGGCTTGACTTTCGTTCCATTGAGATAAGCACTAGAGCTTCTCAATGTGGGGAAATAGCCCGAAATAGCTGTTGTGGAATACTCCTGCCCAAATACCTCCCGACACAGATACGCCGTGCCTTGCACTAAACCCGCCGATTAGGGATGAGCCAAATGGTGCAAAGGCTCTGGGAATGATGAATTAGAGGGTACCCTGCCAGGGCAGCAGTGTGAGAACTACTGTGCTGTAAAAATCCCCATTTGGCTTATTCCACCATTATTTTCCCCTAAAGAGAATCTCCAGGTTAGGGATTCTGCCTGTGTGCAAGCTTGGCAGCGGAATGGGGCAAATGACCAAAGGTAAAATGACATCAGAGGTTATCAGTGGTTTATTCAGCCTCGCCTAGACATGCACAGATCAGCCTGAAATAACAGCAAAGGTTTCTCTATTGACAGCCTGGGTCTCAAAGAAGTCTTGGCAGTGCAGTAATTTATACAATGAAACGAAGTGTGTGAGCAGTCCTACAGTCATCTCAATTTGGCAGGACAGGTGAGCCAGAGATCACTAAAATATCAACAATTTCACGTGAGGCTGAATGAACTGGCTAGTGATGTTATCTTCAAAACCTCCTCTTCCTTAAGAGCTTAGGGTTTCTTCTGTAACTGAGTCTGTATCCAACGCAGAAAGTCCTTTACATTTCCTCTTACATAAAATTGTCTTCTAAGAGCAGCTGTAGTGTCTTGCACATCACATCAGCTGCAGCTTAGAAATTTATTTTCCAGCAGATATGACCAGGGTAAAACTGGTATTTGACACTGTTACTGCTTTCCCCCTCTCTTTTGTTTTTGGAGAAAACAAAAAATCAGTGCTAACATATTAAAAGGATCAAAGCCCATCTTTCTACCAGTGAGTTTTTCAGTAGGACCTACGAGTAGAACAGCACCCAGCTGCAGTGTTTTGAGCAATGTAGATCTGGTTTAGACCCAGATAACTGAATGTCTTATCAAAAGATCTAACAAAAACCCCCAGAGAAACAGAGCTGGTAACGTTCACAGATGAGGCAGATCTGATACAGATGAGGATGTCAGTTATCCAAAGCCACCCGGATCTGCTGGGCAGCTGGACTCCTGTGCCCAGCACGTGTCCCGGCACATCCTGGCCTCAGATCTGGCACCCAAGGCCCAGTGACACCAGTCATGCTCCTGGGCAGGGGCTGAAAGGGTTCTGAGAGCAGGGATGGAGCCAAGGCTCAGAGCTCAGCTACCACAGGGCACACTCAGCTCACTGCTCCACGAATCCTGTGCAGCCGTGAGGAGATCCACCTCTGGGTACAGCCATATGGAACTACACAGGGAATAGTCTCCAGGAGCAGCAAAATGCCAGAGGGACGGTTACTGGAATACTGTCTCCAAGCCTGACATCCAGGCTTGGGCAAATAAAGGAAAGGAGCATTACATAAAGATTTTTGGACTTCTGAAAATGAGAAGAAGCTTGGTTTCTTTTTATAATTAGATGCTAAACACATTAGTGCGAGCCAGGACTTATTTTTGCTCAGTGCTAGAACACCACTAGCTCAGAAGGACCTCTAGAAACAAACATCACGCAAATAATCAATATTAACCCACATTGACTTAAACCTTGCTGTGTTCTAATGTCTAGTGATAACTTCTCTTTTCTTACTGGAAGAAATGGAGAGGAAATTTAAAGGCAAATAAAGAGAACGCTCGACTGAAGAAATAAATTTTTAAAAAGAACTCCCAAGTAAAAGCACTTTAAATGCCTCTTCATGGCCACACAGCAGCAGCATAGCACTCGGTATGTACTGCAGACATCCCAACCGTGCACTCACTGCTTGGGAAACACAACCTGTGCCCAAACACTGCACATTTCTGCCACTTCAGGCAAGGAAGACGCCTTTTGAGCTGCAAGGACATGGGCTGCTTTCAGGTCAGGCTTCGACAGATCTCTTTGGTAGAGGACAATATGCAGAGGTATCCAAGGACAACTGTGTTCCAGGCTTTTCATAGTACACTGGCCAGGACGGGCCATCAGCTTTGAGTGTGCAGCATGTGACACCTAAATGTCAACTTTTCAAGGGGACCATCAACTGTTACTAGTCACAGCCTCAGGCACAAGGATGCTACAGGCCTAAAGCTGCCCATAAAAAAAAAAAAAAAGTTTAAAAATCAGCAGTGCTTGTACTCCTAGGTTCCAGATTTATCCAAAAATGAGACAGACTGAACCAACGGCTACAAGCCAAGTTGCACTATCACAGGCAGATGCTGTGACGATGGTTTTGGCTGTAACAGCTGTTACCAGGACAGGTGCACAGGAGGGGCTGGGCACAGAGGAGGGCACAGCCAGAGGAGCACACACAGCAGCCCCAGGGGCTGAGAGCAGCCTTGGCACCTGGCAGGAACACGGGGCAGATCAGCTTAGCTCCTGCCAGGCTGCCCAGGGCACACAGATCTGCAGCAGCAGAGAGTCCCATGGGTGAGGAACCCTTGGTGCCTGACCCAGCAGCTCACCCCTCCCAAGGCGGGACCAGCTGGAAAGGCTCTGGAGAGCCGGAGCACCCGCGGTCCCGCTGCCTGTGGCTGCCAAAAGGCCCTCGCAGCTTGTGGGAAAATACAGCTGTGTTTCAGGCACGGCTGCTACGGCTTGTGTGGAACTGGGAACAGCTTGACAGCTTTACTCGACTCCAACAGCAACTGCAGGGCTGCCTGTTGTAGCTCAGCCCTGCTCCTCCGCCATCCTGAGCTGTGTTCAGATGCAAACCTTTTAATTTGGTTTTTTTTTTTAAAGTCAGTTATCAAGAGAAAGCCAGTGGCAGGTTATCATGGGAGATGGGTTTGAAAGGCGAGGCTGGTCAGATTTTGCAACTAACTGATAAAAACAAATCAACCGCAGAAACAAATTCCTCAACTCATTTCAAAGAGGGAAGAAAAAAAAAAAGGCTTCAAGGAAGATCTCTTTTTTCCCCATCTCGCAGATTTCTGGGAGTGCTTTGAATTATTTTAGCAAGGAATAAAATGTCCCTGCTCCTGATGGATTGCAGCATTTTCTGCTCTGAAGACAAATCAATATTACAGATCACAAATAAAATAGTCAGAAGGATTGAAAACAGGATTTACAACTGAATAGCTACCACACCTACATGAAAATAATAATTTACATTCCTCACCCCACCCTATCAACTACACGCAGGCAGCCTGAAACAGGAAAAGTAACAAAAATAATGGGAAAGAGCAGCAGAGTGTCTTGACATTATTTGAACTGATATGAAAACAGGAGTTGAGGGCAGGGAAGTATTTCCTCTTGAAACCAAAAAAAAAAAAAAAAACAAACAAACCCAAACCAAAGAACACAGAAACCTTCCAGGGGTTTAGAGTTTCAGGCCTTCTTATTGAGGGAAAAAAATCCCCAAATCCTCCCAAATCTATGAAAAGCATACACTTTCCATAGAGAATGGGTTCATTGAAAAGCAATTTTCTGTTAAAAATCAGTTCTGACAGGGTAGTTTCATCCAGGCTTGGATGCTGGATACCACAGGAACATTTGCCAGGAATAAAAATAGGCATTTAGCTCTGAAGGGCTGGGTTGCCAGGTTTAAAGATGACTCCTTGCCTAGGGAAGAGGTTCCTCTGTCTCAGGGATGGCCAGTGACAGATCAGAAGGGATAGAGGTTCACGATTTGTGTGGGAGTCTTGAATAATCTGTTCCTATTTTAATGTGAACATGGGTGGTAACATAGAATTACAGCGTGTGGAGGCGGGCTGGTGTGTGCGGATTAATGAAAAATAATGAGATAATATTGAGCACTTCTATAGTCTCATTACAAGGGCTCAGTTCTCCACTGACAGAAATCCCTGGAAAATATCGTACTCTGGGACTTCATCCTTAATCTTTGTACCAGGAATTAAGAGGAAACACAAAGGCTATTTCACATGTATATTTCTTTGAAAAGAGATTTCATTCTTAGTCTAAAATTTTAGGCGACTCTGTACTTACAGAGTAATCCTTTCAACTCATATTTCATTGAATCCAGAAGTCATTGTGGCTCCTGAGGTACTCTGCTGTGAAAAAACCCAAAACAAACACTTATAATTGCACGCTGGAAGTTATGGCAATGTTTATATGATGCACCAAGAAGAGACAAAAATAAGCACTGAAGGGCACAAGGGTAAAGCCGGGTTTATTGAGGACTAACTACATTAGGATCGACTAAAAAGAAAGAAAAAACAACCCAAGCATGTTCAAACTGCAATCCAAGCAAAATTTATTTTTAGCCCCTCGATTATTGCGAGTTTCATAATGGGGTTTTGAGGCCCTGCTGTTGTCTCCCGCTAACAAGGGCTCTGTTATATATTCCGCAGTGTCGTAGTGGGAAATGATTCATGGCAGGGCTGGGATTTGACATTCGAGCACAGAGATGGAGGAAAACGTGCTTTCATTCACCATGTTTTTTAAAACAAACTCACCCTCAGAAGAAAGTCCAGTAAGTTCTTGAAAGTACTGCATAAAAATAGAAATATTAGCACTATAGAAGCCGAAGTCAGAAACCAAGGCTTAACCTTTATTAACTGGTTTTGGTAAAGCTGAGAAGGTCACTGGCAGAATGCAGGGCTGGACTGGCAGGTCAGAAATACAGCACTTACCTGGCTACAAGATTGATTATCAGTGTTATCAATGTGAAGGGTGATGCTGCAGTTCAAAGACCTGCAGGTGCAGCCTTTGATGCAGCAACAAAGAAAATAATTAAATATTTTTAAATCACTGGCCTCCCACAGACCAAAGGAAGACTAGGCGATGGCAGCGTTGCCGACACTGGTCACTGGTGTAATTTTTAAGCATCTGCTGCTATAAAGAGGAAAAGGCTGTTTTTGATACAGTAAGAGTTTCCCAGAAAAATCCATGCAGAGGAGGGATCAGACACGATTCCCTGTTGCCTAGGTAAGAGTTGAGTGGGTGAGGTCAACCTGCCCTTCGCTTGCAGCTGCTGACAGGGTGATCCAGAGGAAAAGGCAATGGCACCCCACGGTGTGACTCTTTCCCAGACACAGGCACAACACCACGCTGGCCCTAAATCAAGGCCAGGAGATTTCTAGGAGTCTCTTCCTTAATAACATGAGGCCACTCACAGTCTCACCCCTGAAAATGACTCAGCAGACCTAAGGATTATCAAGTAATTTAATTTCTGCCTCTGTGCTCTCCCCTCATCATCTCAGACCCTCAGCTGAAGTTGATGAAAAGAGCATCACCATCTCCAATAAGTTTTGGGGCAGTACCCTGAGTCCATCAAGCCAGTCATTTCTGTCCTACAATGGCACAATGGGATTTCTCCTCCATGCACTAAAGATTCAGACTGTCCCATCAGCTGAATTTTGAGGGGTTTTTTTTTTTGAAGCAAAATGAGTAATCCAGCAACCCTGCGTGAAAGAAATCAGGGGAAATTCTGCTCATTGAACAGGAGCATTCCTTGGAGACAACATACATCAAACATGACTTAAAGGAAGATTAACTTTTATTCAGATGATATTTTAAGGAATTTCCATTCTCATGTGAATGATGAACACTTTTATTATGGGGAGAGGCTGGTTAATCTTTAACCAAGAATTTACAAGAGATTTGTAAAACAAACAACAAACAATTTACGAGATCTTCCTTTCATTCTGAAGAGTTTGTACTGTGAATGCTACCAGGCTGAGAGCTGTGTTATGAAAGGAAGGACAAGTTAGGCAATGTGAAATGCCCAACAAATCCCTCCTGGGAACATCACCTCTGGATACGACAGAGGGAACTCAGCCAATAACCCATGCTGAGGGAAGGGTTCAAAGAAAACGTGCCTGCAGTCCAAGCATTGCCAGAAAAATCTTAGGCCACTAATTCATTTCAAAAACATGACAGAGCGATTGGCAGAAGACTGATGCCACCATCTGACACAGTAGGACCCTCGTGGACACTTCTCTCACTGACACTGAAGCTCATGGAAGGCATTCCTTTAGCTCCAATGAATATTAAAAGCAGATCTGTGCCCAACTCCCCCGCCTCATAACCCATGCTCAGAATGCCAACTCGTAACGCCCTCAGTCTCTCTAGTTAATTCACAGGATTTGTGAGCAGGTAGAAATGCGATTCCTGGGAGGTGCCAAACCACCACGTTTGTTTCCTGCTGCAAGAAAGAAAAGTATATGCATACACCAATGTGTCCAGAAAGCTTGAATGGAAAACCCTTTCATGTCAGAAGTTTATTTTTATTGGTAAAATATTAAATAATATACAGAATTAAAAACTGCACTTACACTTCTGAGAAGAAATAATTCTTGGACAAATTATATGCTTGTTCCTGAGATTCCCTACATTTATTCCAGTAGCTGTGCACTCAAGACAGTACAAACCTTTATAATATAATCATTTTCACAAAGTATTACAAAGTTTCTGCAGCTTCTTTTATTTATACACACACACACACCCACCCACACACACACACACCGACTCCCACTCTCACATGGCTGTACAACACTCACACAGGTACAGAGCACACACATACAGATGTGCAACCATATGTATGCATGTCTGCTAAGAAGAAAATAAAAATAACAACAAGTCCCATAGTTCAGTCTACAGCGGCAAAACTCTTTTAGCAGGGGGATACAGGTTTACATTAGGGTTGCTCACATGCACCACTGTCAAAGGGATTGTTTCTGAACTCCTTTTATAAGAGCACCTTCCAATGAGCACATGAAGAAGTGGGGCAATTCCCAGCATCTTCACTGGCTTTTCGAGTAAACTCTTGATGTCATTTAAAAATTTTTTTTTTCTTTTTAATTCAAAAGATTCCTCAATTTGAGCTCGGAAGATCTATCACAGAAATAACACTTCTTAACCTGGGAGAAAAAAAGGGGTAATTTCCCAGGTTAGTCGCCTGGCTGTCGTCAGGAAAAGAGCACTAAGGAGGGCAGAGTGCAGCTCCGGGAAAGATGCCACCCGCAGCCCGGAGCTCCGCTCCCCGAACGGGCCGGGCCGTGCCCGGGTCCCGCTGCTCAGCACGGCCCCTGTGAGGCTCCCACAATTTGGCCCAAGGAGTGAGACCCAGCGGGCACGGCCACAGTCGCCCACCGAATGCGTTGTTCTTCTTCACCTCGTACACCAGGGGCTGGGCAAGGATTTTGGCAATCAGTCAGAAGGGGATACAGTCTCCTCGCCATTGTTATTATTAAAAAGAAATCTCTTAAATACAAATTTAAAAGACAAAAGTGGCTACTGTGCATGCGCAGTAACTGCCTTTCCAAGAAATCTCAATGGGATTTTATTCTTTATTATGTACCTAAATATATATTTACAGAACAGCGGCTTCAGTCTACGGGGGGGAAGGGGGGGGGGGAAGAGGGAAGGCATTAAAAATACACTATATATAAATACGTATGATATGTAAAACAAGTCCCATCTAAAGTTATATAAGACAAGGACAACTCTAAAGAAGCTTTTCTGGTCTCTCAGGTAGATAAAGGACACGAGTCCTGTAATTCTTTCACAGGCAAATCTGTCCCATTAGAGTAAATGGCAGTTTTGCCCCAGCTAAGAGATTAGGCCTAATCCAAAATCCACTGTCAAAGTCAACAGGAGTCTCCACTTAGTGGGTTTTGGATCAGACCGAAAGATCTTTATATTTTTTGTGATTTTTAATAAACATCAATATTAAGTGCTTTTCTTAAAAAAGAAAGCTGCAATTAGAAAAGAAGAGGAAGGGTCAAGAACACGAATGTCCTTAATTCTGGATGTGGATGTGTTTCAATGCCAGCGATAAGCAGGAGGTAAATTATGGACTTTAACCTTAATTTACACTTTCTCATTTTTTTTGTCAGTCGCAATCAGTTTACTCGAACCATATCTTTAAATGCATCTAGGGCAGAGCATTTTGTTTCACTGATTTGTGTGAACTGAGGAAGGAAAACAGAAACCACTGTACATTAATAAGATGTCAGGGTAAGTATTGCACTTGAACAGAAAAAGAGCCCAAATGTTCGTGATTTTTTTGTTTTTAGAATGAATATAAGCAAATCATCCATGTCTGCAATGATCACATTTGGAAAGCAGGATCCAAGAATGAAGCATAAGAAGCAAATCTGGGGTTGGTAACCCCCACCCTGGAATACAACAGTAGTAAAACTTTTTTTTAAAGCATTTTCTTCCAACAGGAAAAAAAAAATTATATGACCTTTTTTTTTTTTTTTTTACTTTACAATTTTAAATCTTTCTAAACATTTGCATTAAAAGTTTCCAGTTTCTCATAAAAAGATAGACATTTTAGGAAAAAAAACCAAACCAAAACAACCAGAAAATAAAACCAACTAAAAAGGAAGGCAAATATACAGTATTATAATTACATCACTGTAGAGTCGTCTCGAAGGTACCCTAGATCTTTAAAGTGTTACAAAGAGTACGTACCTTAATTTTTTTCTCAAATCAACTATCTTTTTTTTCTTTTTCCTGTTTTTAATAAAAAACTACACTTGAGTACAAAAATATGTAAACAGACTGTACAGCCAATGAACAAAAAAACCCCAAAAACCAACCCCCCAAACCCCTAGACAGCCCAAAGCTACAGGAGATAAGAGCAGGCCCAGACTTAAAGCTCCAAGAAGGAAAAGGGGGAAAGAGAAAAGTACAGAAAGCCAGAGGAGACTGCTACATGGTGAGGAAGTGAACGTGTTCAAGCTCTGAGGACACTTGACAATTCATCAAATAATTGATCACAGTTTCAGAATCTGATTGACTACAGAAACAACCAAAAAAAGTCCTTCCCTTGTTACAGCGTGTTCAGCAACGAACATCCATTTCCAGTAAGCAATGTCAAATCCCAGTAAGTGCATAGTAGGGATTCAGTGACCTCCACCCCCTGCAAGAAGCTTTTCTCACTCGATGTCACTTGAGGTAAAACTAAATGGCCCAAACTACTGCAAACTGGCCCTGCTGTGCCCGTGAGGAGCCGTGCTCCCGCCATGCCCTGCGGGAGGTACCCGTCCTTTACCCAGCCTGGTGACACAGGCCAGAGGCTGCGGGTACCCAGGTACTGCCCAGGGCCGGGGATTAAGGCTGCTACACAGAATAAGGGAATGTGCCTTCAGTGCTGCAAGCGAGGCCTGCCCAGAGCTGCTGTGCTGCACCCTGATCTCACAGGTGATGGGAGTGATCCAACACACGGCCAGCTGCAAAGCTCCTGTGCACTTCCAGATCCAGCCAAAGGCATGGCATGAGGCTGGTGGTGCTCAAATGTTTTCCTGGGCTGCAGTGCAGTTGCCTAAACCAACACCCGCTGTAGGAGGGAAGTGTCGGCTCCAGCTTTGGGCCAGGCTGCTCCCTTTCTCCCAACAGGGTCCACATGATACCAGCCCCTCTCAAGACATGATCTGATTAAGTTCATTGTCATTCACTCTGTTGAAATATTTCACGTACTGCTAGTCAAAATATCACAGTTTTGTTTTGGTTTGTTTTTTTTTGTTGTTTTTTTTTTTTTTTTTTTCAACTGTAAAAAAATATTAGTTTTATTACAACTACGCAGGTTTCTGTTGAAATGGTCATTTCTGTCCACTGATTAATTAGGCCTCAAGATGAAAAGGAGAAGTTTGAACAGAAGGAGATAGCATGGGAAATTATCTTCAAAGATGGGGACCCAAGTGAGCACACTGATAACCACGTTTCAAAAGGCTGGAAGCGAACAGGAACCAGGAATCTGCATGATCAACTGGGAAGGTAGGTGAATTAAACAGAGACTGGTTTTATTGTTTTCTTAGCCTGTTAAGCATGCAGCATGGCAAAGCCTGAGCCCACACCTCCTCCTGACTGTCCCCTGCTCATTTCAGAGCTGGGCAGGAGAAGGACACAACCCCCCCTTTCAGGTGGAGTTGTAGGAGGTCAAATTAGAAACCAAATTGGGAACCAGTGATGTTCTCCTTTGCTTACACCTCAGAACACATCAATGGGATAAGAGGGAATCTATTTACTATGAAGCAAATTCTAGCTCTTTTCTACCTAATTGCTCTCCTCACCACCCCTCTCTGTCTGCTGTGGCCTGGGCCCAGCAGAGCATTGCCGAGGGGATGGCTCTGGGCTGTTGCTGGGCTCAGGGTCTGCCCAAAGCCTGCTGGCCCAGCTACCTTGCCCACGGTGGCCCTCCTGCCTGGGCTGTGCTGGCACACTCAGCTCTACAGCAGGAACAACTGCACCTGAAACCCGCTGGGAAAGTCCCAGAACCGGCACTGTGCTTGTCACCATGGTGCTCCAGCCCATGAGCCCCCGAACACCTCCTACTGATGAGCTTCTCTGGTCTCTATGCCAGTTCCTGGGGTGGCAGCAGCGTGACAGCCAAACCTGCAAACCACTTCCAAAGGACTGACCACATTTGTTTTTCCAGGCTCAAGCAAGAAGCAAGTGCTTGAAAGTCCACTGCCAGTCCTAAGTGGGAACTTTAAAGCAGAGCAAAGTCCATTTCCAAGGGTGCTTTACTAAAAGCACTGAGAGGGAGAGAACAGGAGACGCTTCCCTGGCTCTCTGTAGGGCACGGTCCAGCTGGGGGCTCCCACAGCAAGTCCTGGCATCCTGCTGGGGATGCTGTGCTCCCTGGGATCAGACACAGACCAGCTCTGGCTGGATAGCTGGAATACACTTTGCTAGGGTAATTTTCAACCCTTCCCACTCCTAAAAGCCAGCTGACTCCAGGAAATCTCACACCAAAGTACCGAACAGGGTCCTCCCTCCAGGTCAAGCTGCCAAGGAGGTGCAGAGCAGAAGGGATGTTTCCTTTGGGTTGGTTTTTGTCCTGCATTCTGAAAGGGTCTGGTAGGATATCATGAACGACATCAGGATCTCCCAAAATGCATTTGGAAAAGGCACATATACAATAAAGCGTATATCTAACTACACAATACCATATATATATATATAAATATACTTTCTCAAGCTCTCCAGCTGCCCCAGACCATGGGCCATCCATTTTTGTTTTTAAATGCTATTAAGCCAAGCTAATATCTGAATTACTAGCAGAAAAGCCAATTTCATCACCCTTTTCCTAAAATGTCACACTGACTGTAGGTGACATTGGCAGCCTCCCTCCTCCCTCCTCATTACTTTATAAAGCACAGCAAGAGTTAAGGAAAGGAATTTATCCTGCAAGGAACTGTGTTACTGTAGCTCCTGCCCTTGGCGGAAATAAGCACCTTTGCTGCGATTATCTCCAAAGTTTCTTTCTGGAGGGAGTGTTTATTGTCTCGCTTCTTTCAAATCAGAACAAGCTACCTCAGGACCTGGGCAACAGTAATAATGTCCCATGAAAGCCCAGTTTTGAAGGGTTGGGTTTCATTACTGACCTCCTGCCTGACAGCACAAATTTAGGAAAGCCCTTGTAAACAGAAAGAAATTTGGAAACTCTGACAATTGAGAATTTCTTCACCTTGCAGTAAGCATACTTTAGGTCCACGTGGCTACTTTGTGAGCTAGGTCCTCACATTGTAGAAACCAGTAACACTAAAAATCAGTCCAATTAACCAATTTAAAACATTCCTCTCCACTACAGACCACTACAGGTTAATGCCTAGATACCTTTCACATCACATCATAGATGAAAGCACTTTTTAAGGAGAATAAAATTGTTTTAATCCCATAAGTTACTGAGTAAAGAGCAGGCTTTACTGAAAAATGTAATATATTTTGATGCACACTCTTAACTGATTACAGAGAGAGGTGGCTGTAAAATTCAATAGTCATAACTGCAGATATATAGATAATGCCCTTTGCTCTGAGGCTATGGATCACACCATGAGCAGAATAAGCAGCCACATTTCTCTTCCAATTAATAGGCTTGTAATCCTCTAAACTGAGTCAGAATATTGCCATTTTTGATGTAAAAGAAGCAAAAGGGTTTACTGGCAGAGATGTGCACAGAAATTTTCTTTTTTTTCTCTTCTTTTTAATGAAAATGGGAAATGCTCACAGGAAGCCAATTCTAAATTTGCAAAAGCATGTTTCTAACCTGAAACCTGTTTCCAAGAATTTCAAGAGCCCAATAAAAATCCTCCAGGTTCAATTTCCAGCACCAAATACTCAGAACAAACAGATTTGGAGGCCGAGGATTAGCTACTGAAATTCCTAGTACACTATGAATGACTAAGGAACTTGATGAAACTCAAGAGCTTTTCTTAGAAATCAAATTCTTGCAGAGAGCAAGCAAGAAAAAACACCCAAAGAAATCTCTGCTGGCCCATTTTGCTCACTTTTGTGAAGGGACAAACTGCATTACAAAAGGTCTCTAATAATTTTCAGTAGGAATTGAATACTAAAGTACATGTTAATCCAAAATTATGTTCAAAATTTGAACTAGAATTTAATCTTTCTTCTTTTCCTAACTTCAGGATAAAAATCTTCAATGAATGTTTAGAAAAAAGGATGTTGAAAATAAAACTTAACATGACCCTTCAAGTTTCTTCCTCTCCAAAAAATGTAGTTTCTGTAAGATAACTCCCCAGTGCCTCCTCAGTTCCCTGTGGCCTGTGACATCAGGACATACAGATCTCACCTGCTACCATTAGATCAAGAAGCTGGACTTAACTGAAACCAGGTCAAAAAATCAAGTGGTCCTCCCCATCTGATCCTTTAAACATCTACAGAATACACCCCACCAGAAGTATCAGTGAGTCAGCAGTGAACCAAAGTGCACACTAACCAACTGCAGATATAATTGCAGCCAACTGATCTGTGGATACACAAGAGATTCTCTACCTTTCCCGTATTCCGGTGCTTTCCCAAACAAAGGCAGAAATTTTAAACACTTTTTCCCTAGTGCTAACTATTCCAAGAAACCACAGCTCAATGTTCTTTCACTGACCACAGAGGGGAGAACGGAGTGTTGCCCCCAGAGACTGAAAGGATTTGCTGTCAACCTTTCTCTCTGTCTTCTGCCCGTGTTTTTCTGGAGGCCCAGGCAAGCCCAGCAACCCTCAGGCCCAAGAACCTTTCCCTTTCCACCTTGTTCTTAAAAGACCTTTCCTGCCTCAGCAAATCACAACCACTTTCTTCTTTTCTGAATTTCCAGGCACATCCTGACACAAAGCACGGCCGGCCGCCTCCTAAGCCCACCTCCCTAACTGCAGAGAATCAGCCACACAGAATAAAAGCAATGCCCTCCAGCATCTCCCTGCTTTTCTCCTGCACAAACTCTTTTGACTGCACCAGGCACAAGACAGTAAAAACAGTCCAGAGGACAGTACAGGTTCATTTGCCCCAGTTTCCTCTATATTAGGATGAAGAAAGAAGGAGGGGGAGGAACCCAGTGACATTAAGAACAATGTTGGGAATAGATCTTTAAATCTGTCTCTCCAAAGCCTGCATATTCCCAGCCTTGATAGGTCTCACATTACACAAGATGGCATCTCTCTCCATATTGTATTGCAGTAGCCTATAATTAATAGGCTACTGCAAGACTTTACCAGCTCCTACTTAATAGCATTGCAGTGCTGGGAAGCAGTCATCAGGTAATCTGGCCATGATCTACTGTATTCTTTCTAAACAGAGGTTCTAGCTGCCAAGAATGTCACCATAAAAAGATTTCAATCAATACCACTCAGCTCCTACTTTCAAATGCTCCAGGTCTAGGAAGAGAAGAAGAAAAAAACCCAGTACCCTCAAAACGAACAGCAAACTGGCATATGCATCAAATGCACAGATTGGAGGGAGCAGATGGGAATTCATTATGGCATGATCTTGCTCTCTCTTTTATACTTTAGTAACTTTATCCTTTGGAAAAGGTCTTCCCAAGCGCATGGAGACCGTGCGTGCGGAGGGGGTTAAACCCATGCAGATCTTTCCATTCTCAAGCTGTGCTCTTGTTGCCAAACAACAACATTTCAATTGTGATTGGTACAAACAGTTGGGTTTCAATGGCAATCTGTCCCATAGGTTTAAGCCCAGTTTTTACTGATGCAACTTGCTGGGTGGTTGCTGGCTTTGTTATTTACTGAGAGAGAAAGAAAGGAAACGAAACAGATCAGTGGACCTGTGTTTTTGTCCAGTCTGTAGGTCAAGGACTCTCTCTGGAGTGTGTTTCTCCATTTGCTTTCCCTACAGGGAAATTAATAAATTAGGAATAATAATGAAATCTTTAAGTCAAACCAGTATACAGCAACTACATCTCCACTTATCACTTTCTGAAGAAGTAGGGAAGGTTGTGTGTGACCTGTTGGTTTGCCGGGGTTCTGTGCTCTCCAGGTGCCAGTGCTATCCAGCAAAACCTGCTGACACTTTCACCCCTAAATTAAGCAGAATTGATGACTTACAAACAAAAGGAAATCAGTGGTTCAGCAAATGAGCAAGTAGGAAGTTAACAAGAGAAGAAACAGTCAAGGTTCAGATCCTGATGTAGCTGAAGTAGTTGGGGCAGTTCCATTAAATTCAATGGAGCCAAGAGGATTGATGCTGGCCAGCTGCAAGTCTTAGTTTAGGCTGTTGCCAAGAGGTTAACACTGTGATAGTAGAATGAGAAAGTATTTACATAATTATATATCTATATATACCTATATTTAAAGAACACTTTGCTACTAGTACTTTTGTTATTTTAAAATTCCATAATTTTAACCCAAAAGTATTTCAGAAGAGCAGTAGAACCTCTTGAGTAAACTACAGACTCTCACCCACTCCTAGGCCACTTACTGTCCTAGAAGCAAGTTTAAATGTTATTTCTAAATGCTCTTTCTTAAAACTTAGGGTACAACTAAAGAAGTAAGGCTCCCAAGGGTCTCTAAGAAGCCAGCGAGACAACACATAGGCATGGAATAACATGAATATCAACAATTCTAAAAAAAGGTGCTTCATAAGTTAAGGAAAATAAAACCACAAATCCTCAAACTTACCACAGAAGGCCCTCAGATTTATGAAACTAAACTGCTGTAATGTGGTACAGTGTTAAGACATACATTTCTTTTTTTCTTTTTTTTTTTTAAATGTATTTACATTCTAGAGGGGCAATACACACTGAACCCAGGAAAACAGCTCATCCTTGAAATTTTGAAAGGAATTTTGACTTCGATTCATGCTCCTAACTCCCTACCAGTTTTGCTTTAAAAATAATTGTTCATTCTGCAGAACAAAGTTCCCCCCTTTCCTCCAGCCACCGAAAGCTCGCACCATATCTACACATAAGAAAAAGGCTCTCTTCTGAAATGTTTCTACCTGTTCCTCTGAAATTGTAAATGAGTGGAATCTTGTTGGGACTTGAAAGCACCTGGTGGGGTTGAGCGATATCCCAAAAGAGGATATGGTGTACAACTGACTGAGACAGACACAGACTGCCTTCCAATTCCCACAGAAAGCAAGGCGGGTCACTCCCCAAAAAGCCATGGCCACAACAAACCCCTCTTTTATCCATTCCCTTCCTTCTTTCCATTCTTAAGCTAGGCAGAGCAAATGAGGTTGGGTCCACAAAAAATAAGGTTAATAATTATAATTAAACAACAGCAACAATAACAACAGCAACAACAACAAAATAGGTGTCTCAATGTCTGAGGAAAAGTGGGATTGTAAGTGCAGTATTTCTTCATGTGCAGTTCTTCTTCATACGAGTCCCCTTTGGATGAGAAGGCCTAGCGGAATGTGTGCTCCCCCCGGACTATGTGCGATGAGAACTCATAGCGGTCCTGGCTCCGGTAGCCACAGATGTTGCACTCCAGCGGGTCCCGGTAGCCGTGGCAGCCCATGTGGATGGTGTACATGACATGGTCCAGGAAGAGGACGCGACAGTGCTCACACTTGAAAGCCCTAATCTGCTCCCCTTCTCCGTTGATCACCTTGTACATATCCTTTAAAGAGCCCTTAGAAGCTTTCGTGACATCCAAAGGCTTGGCCTCCTCCTTCACATAAGCCGGGTTTGGCTTTATCTTGGGGGTTAAGGCAGCGTTTCCTGGGTAGGACTGGCGGTCGTCGTGGCTGCTGTCTGAGTCAGTAGAATCCAGGCAGCTATTGCTGGGGGAGCCCTCTCTATCCTGGATTCGACTCTTTGGTCTGATGAGGGAGATGGGGCCATCCATGTTGTTCTCATGGCTGTCGGCTGTTTCCCTGCTGATGGGCCTCTCTATCCTGCTGGGATGATAGACCTGAGCGTAAGCTGAGCTGATGACCGGGGCCACCTCTGCAATTGTGCTTGGTGTGTGCTGCATCAGGGGGTGAAGTGCCTCAGCTCCAAGGTAGGTGATTGCATTGGTGATGGCTTGGTCCATCATGTGAGACTGCATCAGCTCAGCCTCCTTCTCATAGCTTAGGTTCATATCAAAGGGGATATCTGGATAGCCAAATCTCATGAACTTTTCACCTAAGAGATAAGAGCAAATATATGAGCAAAATCAACATAATCACTGCAATGTTTCACTGTAAAAGGGCTGGGGAGGGACAGAAACCCCCTGACTTGAGGTGAAATTATTCCAGAGTCTAAAGTTAACCTCCTTCCACTTTTTCACTGACCTATAAAGTTCCTCTCCTGAGACGCGTCAAACAGTAACCTCACCAAGAGCTTTCTTTTTGTTTTATTTTATTATTTTTAAAATCTATTCCAGGTGAAACATGTGGCTGCAGCAACTTCCGGAGCAATTCCAAACCTTCCAATGGGCCTGACCATGCCCACACTTCAAGTTAGGAAATAACACGTTAACTGGTAGATAATGGATTGAAATGTTGAGGCCACTGAAGTTCTGACAGAGTATACTGTATTAGACATACTGTCCCCAAAATTGAAGGGACCATTTCACATGTCCCCCACAATCTGAGGTGCCTCACACCTATCTTACAACAGGGCTGCACAGTGAGAAACCCAAACAACAGGTACAGGGGGTTTGTTATGGTGGCACCTTTAGAGCCACAATATGTAAATCCTTTAATCAGCAGAAAAAGCTCCGTACATTGAATGAGAGCATGTGGCCAAGAACGAAGATAGAAGCCATTTCCAGGAGCAGTGGAGGCTGATCTTTGCAGTTTTCCTCCCTCAAATAAATAGATTCTATCTTTTTTAGACTGAGGAAAAAAAAAGACATTCACACACCCCTCCCTTCCCAGTGTCTATTTAGGCAAGAAAACAAATAGAGAAGCCATGTGTATAGCTTAGTTCCACTTGGTAAAAGGCAAAAGCACCTTTCATTGACACAGGATAAATAAATACATAATGATGCTGAAGCTGGCTGATAACTTCTTTTTAAACAGGAAAGGTTGCATGTATATGATACAAGATACACATGCTCCTATGTGTTCACACATGCAATTAGCTAGTTGTTGACAGGTAACTTTTAAAGCTGATTTTATGATGGCTGATGGATAATTTTGGTTGGTTTTCATTGTCTTTGTTACTTCACTTCCTCAGTACATAAACCCAGACTTTTTTTTCCCAGTAGCTTAAGTTAATAAATTCAAGAAGTCACTACTTACAAGTGGTTTGGCTACTCACAAATTAAATTACTCAAGAAGCTTCTTCTATCACCTTTTGCCAAAATTGCTTGGAACACAATGTGTATAAACCACTATAAGAAACAGAACTGCAATCCCAAATCTCTTCCAAACTGCATCAGTACATTTTAAAACAGCTATCACTCAGCATTTTATTTTTTACTATAATAATTCATTCCACTTAGCGTGGCTTATTCTAAAGTGATGCATAGTGAACAACCTTGTCTTTAGAGATGATGCCTCACTTCTGTTGGGGAATTCAGCCCTGATTATCAAGGTAATTAAATCTAAGTCTAAAGTGAAGCACATGAATATTCCTACTCTCTTCAGCAATACTGTTCACATGGCTGGGCATCATACCATGTTTGTGTACCTATGATGTGTACTCAACGATGGTCCTGGTAATCTAACACGACCTGTGGATGGTTCTTGCCATCAAATATCCTCTTTTCAGTGTTTTGCTGTGGTCTGGCAGTCTTTGATGTTTGTGCTGCCACAGACAGGATGGACAACTCTGTAACTGGATGTGGCTCCAGCCTCCCATGAAACAGGACAGCTCCTTCCCAAGTGGGGCCAAAGGGGGACTGGAGGACAGCTCCAAGAGGCAAGTGTGCCTGGTGCCCACTGGTGCCTGTCACCTGCTCTGGCCACCTGTGTCATTCTTGTGTTTGGATAAAGAAATGGATCTGGTGAGGGTCTGACCCAGCTGCCAAACACACTGTCAGTCCTTTGTAGGCTTTATAGATCAAGAAATATTACCCATCCTTTATGGGCTACTTGGATAAATGATGCAAACCTCATTTTGATTCCTTTCATCATCCATGTTTAGTTACTCCAGCACAGACAGCAAAGAAAGTGTAAATTGCCAGTGACCTGAATTATTTATTCCTTTAATTATGAACCAGTTCCAAAGATGTTAGAGCCTGAGAAATGAAGTGTGACATAAAAAAGTAAAATAAATGATAACATAGGAAGGAGGGGGCGTAAAACACAGAGCTCAGAAGTAACCAATAAACAGTGCAACAGACCAGTACAACATGGTTTCCAAATTAGATTTCTCTTTAGCCAATTCTATACTTAAAATCAGCTGCTCAGACCAATCATTGAGCATTTTCATTTAAACTATGCTCAAAGTCTATTTATCCTTGCCCTACATTAGTGAAGTAGAAGAAAAAACATTCTCCCCTCTGGCCATATGACATTCAAATAAACCCCAAAACAGGTATTTGGAGCTAGATCAAAGCACACAGACACAGCTGTGCTGTGTTACCTGTAGTCCATCTCATCAAGTATCTAAAGCAGCTGCAATTCTGGACACTTGGGAGAAAGCTACAAGAAATCTCGGAGAAAGCCGTTCCAGCATTTCCCCCTGGGGAAGCTTCTCCCTGACCCCCATTAACCAGAAGCTGACTGTAATTTGGCAGCCAGCTGATCTTCATCTGTTCTGAGACGCCCGTGTATTTTTAATTCTTACTCTAACAACCATGGTCTTATCATAAGCCACATAAATGTCTCCTTTTGCATCCTGCCAGTTCTTAACCTCGGTGACATTCTGAGAGTAAGATCCAAACTCCAGCTGAAAATACGTGAATCTGCTTCACAAGGCCAGCCTGAAGACAGCTGCTTTTCATTTAACTGGTGTCTGCCTCTCCCTCATTGAACAAGAAGCAAAAAGAAGTACTCACACTCCTGCACATCACAAATTGTACTTTCTGCCTTCACTATTTCAACTGGTTTGGTAAGACTAGTACCTCAGGAGCAGATATATAACCAAGTGTCTCATGCAGAAATGAATTCATTATACTGCTGTACACTGCTTCCTTTCCTCCTGAAAATTCAGCCACAGGAGAGACTGTGGTCCATAACCATGGTCCCTTGGAGATTGCTGATCAGAAAGAGCAGTAAAGCACTGATAGATGTAGCATGCAAAGATTTTAGCTTATGCTTACATGACCTTCTCATAAACACCATTAAGTTGTTTTGGACAGGTGCCACGCTTGTAGTATGCACAGGAAAATTTCCTGCAACAGAACCATTACACATTCTTCCTGATAGAGCTGAACAATATTTAATTGGGGAGAAAAAGGGAAGAAAAGTGAGGTCATGGTGGAGCAGAGAAAAAAAAAAAAAAAAAAAAGAAGAAAGGCAGCCAAGTGAAGACTGCTGTTATTCAATCTAAACACTGTGATAATACTAAAGATCAGAAAAATGAGAAATGGTAAATATGAAAGGGAGTACTTTTTTTCCTACATATGGATAATGATATGTAGGAATGATATGTTACACACATAAAAAAAAAAAAGATTTATCTAACAACAAAGTAGTATAATTCACTGAAGAGAATAATAATGTGGTACAGCATCTCTCAGGCAAGGATTTCCAATCAGTAAATTTACCTCTGAACACAAGAACAAGATATGGTCAATGATGCATGAGTGGACAAGTAAAATCACCTTTCTGATCTAAAAATATAACAACATAAGAAACAGTGATGTCTCCCAGCATTCCCCACGTGGGATGGATCACTGCTGGCCTAACCTTGGCTCAGCACTGATATTTGGGAATGGTCAGCTGACTGAGAGCAGCCAGGTCAGTGTGTCAGTCCCCCCAGGTGAGCTGCTGCACACTGCTGGCCCCCTGCTATTCCAATCCATGTAGGTCACTTACAGCCACCTTCAGGGGGTGATTTAACAAATCCATCTAAATCTGCATTTAGCTAAGGGGCAACAACTTTTCTAAATGACTGTGTTAATTGCTTCCAGTGCTCTGATCCTCTCTGTAAGGGTCCTTAGTGTAGGCAGAATGAGACACCCTTAAGTTCTGTGTGTCTTCCTTCCAGGGAGTGAGCATGGAAAACGCCTATTATGTGACTTCAGAGTCTGACACTTAGCCCAAATAATTCTCTGTTCCAGCTTCCCTTCTAAGAAGTTTTCCATTGCTTCAGTAGCAGCAAATTCAAGCTTTAAGTTACAGCTGAAACCAAGTAAAATTATCCATACTGTCACCTGTTACAAGCTGAATAATTTTAATATGTCAAGACACAAAGCAAAATACGACCCAGGATTCTAAATCTAGTAACCAAAAGCCACCCAATGCTGTTTGATATTAATGCATTAATAAGTTTATTGTGTGCAGAGTGCTGCATTCGGAGCAAGAACTTCTTCCAACACAAGGGATGTGATTTACTTCCTCATGCCAGTATTATCAGACCAGTTGTTGCCAAGTGTCAGGAATTTAATACAAATTAGAAGTCTTGAGATACTTGTTGTTTGTTTTTTTAACACATATGGAGACAGATAATTATATGACAGTCTTAGCTTGTTGTTGGTTTTTTTTCTGGAGCAAGGAGAGGGAAGATGACAAGTCTAAATCTCAAAAGGGCTAGAGAGAAATTGAAAAAAACCCACAAAACAGCTTTAAGTAAAAAGCTCAAGGTTTTCTAAGGCATTTTCTTGATAGTGGACTTCACTTTTGAATTCTCTGGACTGGTAAAATGAATTCAATAATTATCATGATTTCCTGCTGTGATGTAGCCACCTTCATTGCTGTATCAGGATCAAGTTGCAAAAGTGCTACTTTTTCCCTTGTTCTTCTGGCTGTTACAAATAGCACATAACCTATATCCATGCATTAAAAAGAATAAAAGGCTCATTTCCAGCTTACCCACAAACTTCTGTGGGGTGGAGCTTTTACGCTTTCCCATGTTGCTTGTCAGCTTCTCTATAACAGCAGGTCTCTCAAAAGGCACCACAGAAATATTGTTGTCCATCACAGGCTCTTGTTCCTTACAATCTTCCAGAGCAGGTACTACATAAAAACCAAAAATGGCATCAGACAAGTCTGGTCTACATTTCACAGACAACACAAATCATTTGAGCCTTGCTGACTGTGCAATGAATGCAACATAAATCAAGGTGTGAGAACACTTTGGACATCAAGACAGCAATCACCTGTAAGCAAAGCCACATTCACAAAACATCTCTCCTAAGGAACATCTTATTTGGCATTTATGAAAGGGCTTGTTTTGTTCTGAACACTCAAGATCACCAGTGAGGAGAGGACACTTTTGAATACTCACTCTGAAGGTGACATTTTGTGTTATTCTCTCTTCAATATGGTCACCTGTCACCAATGTAAATCTTTAGTTATCATTCTTTGTGTATTCGCTTCACACTTACCATACAGCATAATTACTATAATTGTTATCTTTTTGCACTAATCTCAATGATTAAAAATCACACAAGGCACTGATGAGTTGTGTTTGCTGGGCCTGGCTCTGTGTTCCCCAAGACAAAGGGTTCTCAAATGAAGGATCAGTTTGCTAAATCATATTTCCTCTCTTCACATTGTAATGAGACTATAAAATCAACACACGCTGTACTGGAATTATAGGATTAACATCACATGGAAATTCCCTTCAGAATCAGACACAGAAACTACCCATTTTTTGATTAATATTTTACCCTCTCAAGCACAGATCTAACAGTCTGCAAACAGAGGTTTTCTGCATCTTACTTCCCATCACTGGGATCAGGGATGCAGGGAGCATTCCTGTGCTAACTACATCAGGGGAAATGCTCACACATTGTATTTGAGACAAAACCAGAAAATTAGTAACTTCTGTCTTTACTCATTTCACTCTTTGTCATTTGTTGGTTTAGGGAATAAGGTGTTAAAGATAAAATGTAGGGATTGCACAGGCTTCTAACCAGGGTAGTGAGCCACTTGCACAGGGTTTCATGTCATTTGCTGATAAACCCATTGTTTAGTACCTATAAAGTACTTTGGTTTTGTTGAGCATCCTCTTACAATCACCAAGAAAGGTCAGTGGTACCAGACTGTGGATCAGGCCTGGAGAGTTCCAGTCATTTGCAATATATAGCAAGTGCACAGCTCTGCTCTGCTGCTCTGAGTTTAATACCAGGCCTAATTGCATTCATCCTCAGAAGGTAGCAAGAAAAACCTGAGAGGGATCAGCCATTAGCCTATGTGCTAATGGGATGGTTGGGGTATAAAGAATGGATGGCAGAAAAACAGAAACTGGGGTGATCTGGCACAGAGTTCCTACAGTTTGTAAACTGAGAGGAACCCACTGCATTCTCTGACTTAGATCAGGCTCCCAGTGAAGTGCTGGGTATTGCAGAGGTGGCAGAGAAGGACTGGCACCCTCATGTTCTGCCAGCCCTCCTCCGGTCTTTCACCATGGCAGCCTTTTGTGTCACAGACACCTTCTCCCAGACAGTGCCATAAATGAACACCACCAGCCCACCTTCCTCCCATGTAACTGCACTACCTTCAGGATCCTGACATGGAATAATCACCCCCCTGTTCCTAAACACAGCTGTTTGCTAGCACATAATATACGAAAAATGGGGTGATAAAGCCTTGTCTCTGCCTTCTTTCTAGTAAAGGAAGAGCAAATACCAGGCAATTACAAAACAGAGTATCTGCTCAGGTGAACTCCTCAATTCAGACATCCATAATAAGAAACATGACAATTTATTCATTTGATTCCATTTGTGCCTCTGCTGCTATGGAAAGCTGAGTACTTTGAGGCTTAGAATCTACCATATGCTATAAAATGATTTACTCTGCTGCTTTTTTATTTGTACAGGATGCTCCCCCTGAGAAACACAATGGTTTCTCATTTACAAGGCAGTCCTGCTGGCATCACTGAAAGGGAGGGGAAAAAAAGGCATAAATATGAAATGAATCTAATGTTGCAACAAAATGGGATGCAGTGTTCAAGTGACCTAATTAATGCCCAGTGCAGACTGGGAGGCTTGGAATACTTTAATAGATAAGGGTAAAGTTTTAAGGTTAATTAAATACCGTCCTTGGTCAGGAGCTATCTGCACTACTCAAGTATTTACCAAGGAGATTTGGGAAGAAAGGAAAGATTATGTCTGCTGATTTTCACTGGGAACTGGCATGTGACTGTCCTTTTTGGCTTCCCCAAGCTCATGGCTGCATGCACACGCACGCACACACGGTGTGAATCCTGGGATGTGACTGCCATGAGCCACGTCCACCTGGGTGCCACTTCTAGGATTTCCAGCCCTTGGTGCACAGGACACACAAGGCTGGTGGTGTGGTCCTAGCAAGGTGCAGGGGGCCCTCAATCCCTCCTAGGAACACCTGCTCAAGGCATCCTGAACCAGTTCCAAGCTCCTGGTTACTTTAAAAGCCATCTGAATAAGCCCCAAATGTAGTGACATTTGTGTGGTCTTATAACAATTAAGTAATAATTAAATAATTCTGCTGCTGGGCATATGTGTGTAAAATTTCCTACACAGAATTTGAAACCTTTCTTCCATGAAAAATGAATAGTGCTAAAAAAGACATCTGCTCTTATCTAAGTCAGGCAAAAATCCTGCTTGGACTCATTTTAAAACTAGAATAATCTACAATAAAAGCATTTTCTTTTCTCTTTCATGCTGAAGGTACTTTTTCCCACCTCAGAACCCAAGTCTGTAATCCAGGGCACATCTCTTTTGCAACAGAATCACTGAATCACACCAATATTTGTGTTACGATGGAAATATGTTACTGGAGTGTGTTTTGTTATGCAGATTTCCTGGGAGAAGGGAAAGAAGTAGTCTAGTTTCTGAAACCATTTAAATGGCAGGCAAAACTGGACCAAGCAGATGAGATGTCACATTTTAGAAACCTGAAAAATTAAATGTCACATTGACAATTCTTGATACATTAATTTTCATTTCAATTTAAAAAACACACCACAAAAGGACACAGAGCCCAGCCTCCTTTTTTTTTTTTTTTTTTTTTTTTTTAAGGAAAAACAAAATAAGAAAGGAGAAGATCAATCTGATTACACACAACTACCAGTTCCCAACAATCAGCTGCTCTGTAGTAGAAGCTCGTGTACACATTTACTGAGCAGTAAATGCAATTCCTTTTTTGTTGTAGTACATCCTACTTCATTACCTTGGTAGTGAGAACAACCAAAGAACAGCTGACAGGATATAACTAGCTCAGATACAGCAACTCATTTTATGCTGAGCATTTACAGTCTCAGCTCAGGAAGACTTTTTAAATCTAAAAATCAAACTTCCAGCCCAGGAAAAGCCCACGCTTGAGTATGTTTCTGTTCTGGGATGTTCTTCATCAGCTATCAGGGTGTGCTCCTGGATTGCCCATGGAAAAATTCACCACCTCCGACACTGTCAATACTCAACTACGGTTAACACAAAGTGTTGTTTCTAAGCCTAAACTCTCAATTCATAAACTTGGATAGTCTTCAGAACAGTCTTTTTTTTTTTTTTCCTGAAGACACTGATTTTTTCTATCATAGTGCTCAAAGTGACTATCTTTAACTTTTTACTTCTTAATTTGTAAGAAACCACATAACTATTAAAAAAGTTTATGCTGTTCCAGTGAGGAAAGAATAAGGAAAAAAAGAGAAGTAAAAAAATTACCCAGTGTGTGTTTTGCTGATAAATGTTTTGTGTGCAGACACCAGACACTGGGCTAAGTCTCAGCTGGTATAAATTAGTATTACTCCATCAACCTCAATTTCCTTTCTGAAGCTCACAATATTGCTATTTAAAAGAAGTGTGTGTGTGCAGAGAAATGACAGGAAATATTCCCATGGTCCCTGGTGGGAAGTGTCCTGTGGGACCAGCATTTTAACGACGTTTTAAGCAACTATGTAAGAGGGAAAGACACAAGGCCATTGTGTGTTTTATGTGGAGCTGGCCTTTGAGCCTTGCACAGCTTAGGGCTAGGCTTCTTTCTCCTTCTCCTGAGAAGAGTATCCTTCTCCATTCCCCTGGAAGAATTTCTCTGGACTTTTAGCTTTGTGGCAGTGGAGAAGGAGGCATAACTGGGTGTAAACTGCAGCCAGCCTGTGTTCTAGTTCAGCTAGTCCCTGTTTCTTCCTGCAGAGGTCATGTTCTTGGCATTCAGGGACTGTCTTTTTTGTCACCCCCAACACACTGCTAGCTAGGAGACTGCAGACTAATTTCTCCTTCCAGAGCCAGCACTGCATAGCTGAAAATTTTCAAGAACAAAACCATGGGCATCTCTCTCGCAGCATCTGTCCTGCTGAGCAGAGAACAGGAACACAAGGAGGGGCAGCTTGACAAGCAACCAGCACCCTGCAAGAGGATGGAGTGAGACCCAGAGATTTGTACATTCCTACCCACCCCCCAAAACTAGCCCTCCTTCCTCCTCTCCTGCTTCCCCTTGTAGCTTCAGTCAGGTGATCTAGCCATCTGCAAGACAGAGATAATTGAAAGCACCAAAGTAGATGTCTGTAGCATGCCTGTAAACTGATGGCCTTGAGCACAACGCTTGAAAAATATCCAAACCCTCTAGGGGCTGCTTCCAGATTTCTGGAACAATTAGTCTCTGCAGAAATAATTTGGATCAATGTTTAGTGTTGGCCAGTGCTGGTGTTGTTAAAGCAGGAGGGGCAGGATGCTGGTAGGGATAAGAAAATCCCCACTTCTCCCTATTCTGCGTGCAATGGTGAAGTTGTGAGCAGGAGTCACATCAAAACACACTTCAAGGCTTCAAAATGCCCAGCAAAAACAAAACACCAAGTATTTGGAAAGAGAGTTAGGAAAGCTCAATCCTAATGGGATGCAAAATAAAAGTCTCCAAACCATACTCTTAGTCATCCTCAGGAATATAATTTCCATGTGTGACATGGGAGAGAATGAAATTAATACAATTTTTTCAGGGTTAGTATAAGGCCTCACATTAAGCCAAGTGATCATTTTTCAACTCTTCCCTGGTGTCTTTACAGTCCCAGGAAAAAGGACTTTGCTGCAGACCTCTACAGGCTGGTGCTCATGACCCTCCCTGGGTGAGCTGAGCTCCCCGGGTGTGAGCGATGCTGGGATGTGAGCTGAGATTTCTTACTGGTCCCAGCTGAACCGGGAGCTCCCCATCGCTGCCTGTCCTCGCTGTGCCCTCACTAAACAACTAAATGAAGGCAGTGGATCAAACATCCCCTTAAACATTCACCAGGGGAGGCACAGACATATTTGCCCAGAGGAGAAAGAGGCACTAGTTGAATTCAAAGTGCTGTTTTAAGCTAATTTTGTTGAGAAAAGTGAAGTGGTTGTGTGAACACTTCTATTTTAAGCCCAAGCAAAGTCAGTCAGGCTGTAAATAAAAGAACTGTCCACATGGGATTTGCACTGGTTTAACTTCAGGTGGTAGAAAAATCAATGCAAGGTCAACCACTGCAGCTTCTTTGGGTAGACAACATTAAGGATTTACCCCTCTTGTAATGACATTAGCCAGCTTCGAAAAGGCTTTAGATTTCCTCAGAAATTTTAATTATTTTTATTTATTATTTTAATAAATAACTGTCTAATAAACCCAGACATTCCCAGCGGCATTTGGGAAGCTCCTACACAAGAGGATCTCAAATATCCTGGCTCTCATATCTATGGGTGGCCTCCTGTTATTCCCTAAGGAAAGACTGACTGGAGGCATCCCGCCGTGGTTAACAAGACAGGCACACCCTTTTTGCACGAGGGGTTTGTATTTTGTTGGGAATCAGCTCAGTGGTTCAACTCCTACCTAACTGACCAAGCCCACAACAGGTACCTCCAAAAAGCAAAGCCCTGAAATCTGCCTTTTCACTGACTTTTACCAGAAAAAAACACCTCAGGCAGATAATCATTCACTTCAATATCTTTAAAATCATCCGTGACATTTTAGATGTTGACTTTAGTCTCCAGCGTGTCTACAAAGGGAGTAACTACTTAATACAGTTACATGAATATTTTGGCAACGTGTACTAAAAATGTCGAATTTAAATTGGTCATGGGAATGTACTATTTAAAAAATTTTGGAGATTTTTGTCACCAAAATATAGCCTAAATTAGCAATGCTGAATAGATTTTTTTAAAAAATGATTTTACAGAAGTAATTTCCAGATGAAGCCATATGACTCCACTCAACCGTGATAAGCAAAATGGAAAAAAAAAGTGGAAGCATTCTTTTGCCTTTTCATTTACCCACAACCTAACTTTTTTTTGTATTTGTAGGCACATGGTAATTTTTAATCGAAATTGAAAATGTACTCTTTTTATATATTCTGAATAGTAAAAAATTTTAAAGACTTCAAGTACCAAACATCTAAAGACAACTTTGAAAAGTTAAAAGAAGTTCAGTTTTAGAAGAGTTTGTAAGACACTAATTTTGAATAAAATTATAACCATTTTTGGACAGCTACCACTTAACATTTAGTACCACAGATAAGCCTTCCACCCTGCAGTCTGAGACATTATGCTCATTATCCATACTAATAGCTGCAGAAATTTCTGAAAACAAATTCACAGAGTTTGACATTTCTTGCTTTCAACAATGTTTTTGGCAATCTTCAGTCCCTATGTATATTAACACATGCAGTGTTAGTTAACATAATAATACTAGCAAATGTAAATGCATACAAACTTTTTTTTTGTTTTTACTTTCTACAACACTACTGAATTCCATTCTGCTCTAGAGATTTTTACATCCATCCCTCCCTTTTTTTGAGGGATAAGATAATATTACAGAGGGTAGAAATAGTGATTTCTTAATACCTCTGCCATCCTTATATTTTCTAATTATCAGTCACTATCAGAAAGGAAGGGGAAGGGAATCATACATTTTATACATAGCTTCAACCCCCAAAGAAGGACATGGAGCTGTTGAAGCGAGTCTAGAGGAAGCCACGTTGATGCTGCAGAGGCTGGAGCCTCTCTGCTCTGGAGCCTGGCTGGGACAGCTGGAGACGTTCACCTGGAGAAGAGAAGGCTCCAGGGAGACATTACAGCCCTTGCCAGTGCCCAACGGGGCTCCAGGAGAGCTGGAGAGGGACCTGGGGCAAGGGATGGAGGGACAGGACAAAGGAGAGTGGCTTCCCACTGCCAGGGGGCAGGGATAGATGGGACAC
>VZTR01023746.1:113762-205455 GCA_013400775.1 Chaetops frenatus | reverse complement strand
GGGCTTGGAGCAACCTGGTGTGGTGGAAGGTGTCCCTGCCCACAGCAGGGGGGTGGAACTGGAGGGTTTCTAAGGACCCTTCCAATCCAAACCATTCTATGATTCTGATATGACTTTTCGGGTAATTTTGAACAGGTGACTTGGCTTTATTTTCATGTCTGCGTATGTACATGTACTAAAAAGTGAAATACTGACTTAAACAAAATAAACACAAATAGAGCTGTTAAACTGGACAGAGTGAGGATTTTAGCCCATCTTTTCTTATCCTGCCTCTCTGAGTGTAAGCAATCTCTAAGACGGAAGCAATTCAAAGACGAAAGGAAGGAAGAAAAAGAGATGGAAAAAAGCCCCGCACGAAATGCTCCAAGTCCAAGGGAGCTCAGGAGGCCATTTGCACCCACCATGGTGACTCATGACATGCCCAGCAGCCTCCAGACTGACATTCTGCAGGTAGTTGTGGCAGCGTTCCTTGTGCTCCTCCAGAGAACTGCGCTGCTTGTAGCTCCGGCCGCAGTAGTTGCACTTGTGAGGCTTCCCCACTGCGGAAAAAATGAGAGCATCACATCAGATCCCGCTTCTGCAATCAACAAAGCTCACACCTCTACCACAAACAACTCCTGTGGTGGAAAGACACCTACGAAAAGGTTACTCAGGCCTTTCTCCCAGCCCCATTTTCCCACCGCACACGCCTCCTCCCACCTGCCGGGTGCTCTGCCCCATCCGTTCTTCACACTAGCACTGTATCAGCAGAAGGAAAAGGAGGCGGCCTTGGTGGCAAAACAAATAAACAGATGCCGAGAGGGGGAAAATACCAACCAGCTGAATCACACCCCGGCACTGCCCGAGTGTCACCAAGTCTCATGGGAAAGAAACTTTTGAGGCCTTTGGCCCATGGCACAAACAGTTGTCTTCACAAAAATGAGCTGCCCCAGTGGCCTAATTCTTCTCCAACCTGTGAGGAAACCCACTACATGGCTCAGAAGAGTTCTTTCATTGAGAAAACATTGCCAGAATTACTCAGGAAGGGTTGGAAAATAAATTGAAAGTAACTTTGGTAACAGCACTGTTACATGCCAGAACTGAACAACCACCAGTAATGCAGAGACCAGATAATATTAAAAAAGAAAAAAAAAAAAATATATATATATACACATAAAAATACAAAAGGCCATGTAAATGAAAATCAAGCCAGATGTATGCAAGATGTAACTTTTTCATTTTGCTCAGCAGTATTAAGCACGAACGGCAAATGCTTCTTAATACACGCAAAACCTGGCACCAAATTCTCATAAATTATATCCATTTCATAGTATGTCATTAAGAAACCACAAGAATGGCCTAGCCCAAGGCCAGAAAGCTAGCCAGAAGGTATTTTGCCAAGTGGTGCTAATAAAAGCTTTTAATATAATTTAAACTTGTAGAACATGAACATTTATTCTCTAATAACTAAAGAGCTATTAAGTCCGTCCTGCAAGTCTAATAAAACACCATCAGCTGCAAACTTCAGAGCTGGCTGAGGGAGGGGGAAGGTCAAACTTCTTCCAGAGTTTTGAAAATCTTAGGTAAGAATTTTAGTTTGTGGCCAAAGAAATTGAGAACATCTTCTGTTGGGTAATCTACATGTTTCTATTGGGTTTGTCCCAATACTGAAAGCTTTTCACAGTCATTTACTTAATGAAATCTGAGCTGTACTAATTGCAGCCAAAGTGCACCGTCACCACTGGGATGGGAAAACACAGGGAAGCTGTGGGGGGACAGGCACAGCTAAGAATGAGCTGG
This sequence comes from Chaetops frenatus, assembly GCA_013400775.1. Taxonomy (NCBI): domain Eukaryota; kingdom Metazoa; phylum Chordata; class Aves; order Passeriformes; family Picathartidae; genus Chaetops; species Chaetops frenatus. The sequence goes on along the minus strand of VZTR01023746.1, from coordinate 203,676 downwards.
GCAGAGGGTTCAAACATGAAAATCCAGGTCAGGGCAACTCTCTGGGCCTTCGGCAGAACCAGCACATGCCACATCCTATAACGGAAGAAGAAAAAGCCTGAGCACATGGTATCAGAGCTGGTTCAACATTTTCAAATATTTCTGTCTCAGAAAAAAGGGATTTGATGAAAAGAACATGCTTGCAGAAAGCTCAGGGTTTCCCCAAAAAGTACGTGTGTACATTTCAGTGGCATAACCAAGTTTTCCACCAAGGAAAAAAAAAAAACCCTGCTTTTAATAAGTATCCAAACTGTGGATTTCTTTGTTTTGAGATAAGGTTTATCCTCAAGAAAATGTGTCTTAGACCAAAGAGTTGTTGTGGCCTTTATTTCACTTGCTTACACTGTTGCCATAACTGATGCTGGTAATGGAATTCTCAGTGGAGGCCCAGCGTGAGACTCATTATCATTCCTGGAATAATTGCCCTTGATGTGAACGATCTGGATCAAGCCTCAGCTCTTAAACATAAACCAGCCAGCTCATTCTGGAGGCACCTTTAGGAAAACACAGCAGAGGCTCCCCAGGATGGAAAGACTTCTATAATCACCATTACAATGCTTCATCATGCATCTAGATGGCATCAATGTCTGTCAGTCTGACACCTTCATTAGAAGCTAATGTGGTGTCTAATAAAAACCATCCAGTGCAATGGAAGGAATTACATTAACTGAGCTGAAGCAAGGCTGAATGAGCCCACCCAGTTTGGCTACACGAAGCTATCAAGCAACTTAGACAAACTGTAGGACACAAGGAAAAAAGGGGTGATTACTTGCAGCTATTTTATGCAGCTACAATTAATTAAATTATTATCATTTAACACAGAGAGAAATATTCTGCTATTAAACAAGCTCATATTATAAAAAATTAATAATTAACAGTCAAAAAAGAGATTTAGACCTCATCAAATGGTTGCTCCCTGCATTGCAACCATTTCAGTAACTATTCACCTATATGACAGAGCTTTTCCAATGATATCTCAGATGGTCAGATAGCCAAATTCCATCAAATCTGAAGGTTAATAGAGATGATAAAAGTTAATGATAAAGACATGATTTCTACAGGCAATATGGCATTTGAGGAACATAATTCCTCACGGAAAGAAATAGCCCCAGCACACACGTTCCCTTCTCTGGGGAGAAGATAAGAGAATAAACAATATGTGGCAAACATTGGTCATGTTGCTTAATACACAACTGCAAAGAATGAAGTTTGTGAGCACCAGTTGAGTAGGATCAAGCACAACTCCCTTGGGTTCATTTCCCAACACTGTCCCCCCTGGCTCTAGAAATGCAATCACATCATAGCCCCAGAGGGGTAAAATCTGATTTACACTATAAAATTACACAGAGTGACTGTGACTTGCGTTAAAGAGCAATTGATCAGGTCAGACCACAATGGAATCAGTTCTGATAGCAGGAGTTTGTGTCACCAGCAATTCTCACAGCCCATTTGGTAAGAGGTTTACTGAGCTGAGGCAGCAATTACAGTCAACATTCTAGAAATTGTAGCATTGTGACAAATGTCAAGCCACTGAAATAGCTGCGAATATCCCCTTGTATTCTCAAAGAAGTGAATGACAAAAAAAAGGAAGTGAATGTTGCCAATGGGTGTACACTTCTATGTATTTCATATTACCTGATAGAAAGCTGCAAAAGCCTTTTAGAGAATTCAATTTCAGTGATAATCTCAACAGCATACTTTGTTCCACATAACAACCTGACACGAAACCACATGACTGACAAAAAAGACTTCAGCCTTTGTCAAATACCTTAGTGTAGGTAAACAGCGATACTCAAAATTTGCCCCCAAAACATGTAGCTCAAACTACTGGGCATAAGCAGGCTCTGTCTATAGGGCATTGACTTGAGGGTAAGGAGTCCAACAGCACTACACCTACCAAACCCCTCTCAAAACCTCCACTAAAGACAGGTCTTCCCACCATGGAGCCATTTCCACTGTGAAACTGCTCCAAGTTTGCTTGATTTGAAGCTGCCTTCTCCAGGATCCGCACCTACACAGACACCACATTCGGCATCATACGCCACCACCACTTGCCAAGCAAAATCAGGCTGGAAATCCTTGGTTTGGGGTAATTATTCCGTTATCAGCTTTTCAGGACCAACAATCAGATAAGAAATCACCGTCACTTAATTCTCACAAAAATGACACGGCACAGTCAGTGCAAACAAGTGCAAAAAGTTGAGAAATCTTCGCTCTGTTGTTGAACTGGGAAAGACCAGAGTGCTGGGCAAAACCCAGTGGCCACACCTATGAAACAGCTAACTCGAAGAACCTAAAAAACCCACTTTATATTTCTTATTGAAATGTCAGAATTTCCATGCATTTAAGCTCAGATTTGGACAGATGACAACATGGCACAGAAAACCCACAGTGGAATCTCAGCCTCAAATGGAAAATATTATGACAGTCACAATGAAAAAGACATTTAAATTTGAAGTACAATTTTTACCCTGGAAACAGGTGAACCACTCGTTGAAATTCACAGCAAAACGGATTTTGCTTGTGAAATTAAAATGCTCATGTGGAGGGAGGAGGGGAAAGAGGAGGAGGACATAAAAGCAAGGTGTTTCTGAGTTAGGAATACTTTGAGTCCTGTGGGTGAACTTTGATAGCTGAGAAGTCTGCGTGCAGTGACAATGAGATGGTGTAACTCTAAGGTCAATATTCAAGACAGAAAGCAGACTTGGGCCTAGGGAAACTTCTTTAAAGTCATAAAAAAAGGTCAGTGAAAGAGGAAGAGCCCGCAAGGCATTCACACAGCATTTTGCTCTCAAAAGAGATGGGAGTGCATAGCAGAATATAAAGTAAGTCAAAGGGAAACAACAAGGCATCCCAGGTACCACCTTGCCATAAGCATATAGAGTGAAGAAAGGCTTATGGAATGGGTTCAGAGCTACAATGCACTTTAGTGAGCTAAAATCCTGCCTTCCTTAAGAGCACTGACACAACACTCCCTCTTTTGGGTAGCCCATTGTCCTCTGCAGCAATGCAGAGCAGAATTTCTCCCCATCCATTTGCTCATGTCCATGGCCACAGCTCGAGCACTCACTCCTCCAGCTCAGGCAGGGCTGGGCATCACTGCCCGTGTGACATGGGCTGGCCCAACCCAAGGAGCAGAGGCTTTGCCTCAGATTTCCATTACTTTTGCTCTGTTGCCCTGGCCAGACTGAGGAAGTGGAGCCAACCAGGATTTTTGCACCATATGGCCATCTAATGTAGCTACTTTTTGCTCAGACCAAGAGACCCTCTGACAGCAGTGCACGGAGTGGGACTTACTTCTGTAAAATCTGAACTGCTGCTCAACCCCTAGCACCCCAGAGCTGGAGAAAACATCAGTATTCTCCAACTGAAGATTTCTGAAGGAGTGTTGAAGTTAAAATGTTCTTTTGAGCTGATACTTCCCAGAATCACAGACTGAGCTAAGTTGGAAAAGACCTGTGAGATCATCAAGTCCAACCTATGATCTAACACCACCTGATCAACTAAACCATGGCCCTGAGTGCCACGTCCAGTCTTTTTTTAAACACCTCCAGGGACAGTGACTCCACCACCTCCCTGGGCAGCTTCATTCCAATGCCCAATCACTCTTTCTCTGAAGAAATTTTTCCAAATGTCCAGCCTAAACTTCTCCTAGCGCAGCTTAAGGCTGTGTCCTCTTGTCCTGTCAGTGGTTGCCTGAGAGAAAAGACCGATCCCCACCTGACTACAACCTCCTTTCAGGGAGTTATAGAGGGTGATAAGGTCTCCCCTGAGTCTCCCTTTCTCCAGGCTAAACAACTCCAGCTCCTTCACCCACTCCTCATAAGTCTTGTTCTAGACCGTTCACCAGCCTTGCTGTCCTTTTCTGGATGCATTTGAGCACCTCAACGTATCAGTGCGTCCCCCATCATAATCATAATCTTTATTAATTCACTAATTGTTTTCTTCCCTAAAACTGGAAGGTCCCTGAGTGAAGGCAACTGTTCTGCAGTCACACAGTGCCTACAAAGCAGCCCTCTGCCTTGAATGGGACTTATCAGAGCACAATCAGCTGTAACATAGAGGTAGGAAATGTGATTAAGGTACTGGGTTGGGACTAGGGAGCGTATGGTTCAACTCTTGGTTACACTACAAATTTGTGACTGCAGGCAAGTTATTCTGATTTCCTGGGCTTCAATTATTCATACGTATGATTAAGGTAATAATTCCCTTCTTCACAGCATGTAAATGAACTCGTGCACTTTGCCAGATGCACAGAGGCTAATTTTGTGAAGCACTCGCAAGTACGGAGACACAGAAAAATAGCACTGGTAACTCTACCGAGAAATTAAGGACTTAATAATACACTGTGATTATATTAGATATGGGAGTGAACATTAAAGAGCGGGAGGAGATACTGAGGACGGCACAGAACAGAGAACAATAAGAAAATCAAATCAGAAATAAAACAACATGTGGCATTATGAGGCCATGTGGCTGCATGGAGTCCTTTCAGACTGGGAAACAGTGAGTGCAGGGCGATATCAAATGCCCCAAGCTCAGTGACATTTACCCCACATGGGACAAGAGAGAGGGTGCAGTAGTTGCAGAAAGGTGGCTATAAAAACTGCTGTTGTCCTTCCCACCTCTGGTTCCCCGTGCAAAGGATGCAGTTGTGAGAGCCAGAGAGGGCTGAGGCTCCAGCAGGAGGGCTGAGGCTGTGAAGACACAACACGGTGGCTGTGCCTCGCTACTGTAATTAAACAGTGCACCTCGGCTTGTCTAGAGCTGCCTGGCTCAAAGCCTCACACAGAAAAATATTTACATGAATAACAGCCCCCTGAACGAACTAATCACAAAAAAAATTAGAGTGAGACCTAAGCCCATGCTGGCTCTGAGCAGCACGTAGCTTTGCAAAGGGAACTGCCTCCCACTCTGAAGCTGTATCTCACTGCTGTGCTTAATGACTGTAAATGTGTTAATTGAAATTCATGGGGGCTCTTTGATGCGTTGCTTTTTATTTTTATTTTTTTTTGTCTGTGAGATTATACACACACACACACACACAATACTCGTACATACTGGAGTTCAGAAATAAGGTCAAGTCCCACAACCAGCCCAAGCTGTCCAAGACAACCTGCATGCAGAAGTCACAACACATGAATATCTAAACTAAAGCTTCAGGCTGCTAGAGCACACAAACACATGGACTGGAGACACCCCGTGTCAAGTGCATCCTCTCCTGAGGGTCCAACCTGTGACATCTTAAAGCAATCTGATTTTCAGAAAGAACAAAATCTGTAGTCACATTATGAAAACATTAAATTAATTTTTTAATCTTCCCAGTCCAAGAGCAGGCAGCAATACCTAGGGTATATTTCAAGGGATGCAGATACATTTCTGGACCTCATGGAATTCTGACGTCTCCATTCTACCAGGACCTTTTAGATTAATTTGTTTTGGTCCAAAAAGTATTGGGGTTCATGAGGCTAAGTGGTAAAAGGCTGGGTCACCAGGTCATGTGGTAGAGGAGATCACACAAGCAGATTTGCACTTAATAAGGTTTCTGGACACCTCAAAAGGTTCCAAACTCAAAATGCAGTAGTACAACAGGAAAAGCCTACATACAGGTCTTTGGGCAACTGATACTTTCTTGACTTGGAGCTCGCAATAGAGCGCTCGACTGACTTCACGACCTCATGGCCTGATGCCTCTTAGTCAACATTATTATCAAGTGCTATTGATATACACGTGGCTGTTCAGCAGCCACAATATTTTGTGAGGTTCTCAGCAAATGAAAAACAGCTTGTCCTGACTTTTTGCACAGTGGCAGTCAATGGTAAGTGATTTCTGTCGACAGCTACCACATCCTATTACAGCTGGCCGCGAAACACAGCGAAACACAGCTGGATACTCGTGGTACATCAGCACCCGGTGAAACTATGGCAAAACATTGCACCTCCAACCCTAGTGTTTTCTAGACATGCCTGCTTCTCCTATAAACACCTCCAGGGCACAGACCAGCAGTCTGACACCTGCATCTACCTGCCTGTTGTTTACAGCACTGTCAAGTAAGCAGCAAGCAGTGAGAACTGTACCACTGTTCAGCTCTCCCTCGATATTCCACAACAAGCAGTACTAAATACCAGATTATACATAAACCCTGAGGACTTCAATCCATGCTATAGCTTGGCTAGAAGTAAATGCACTAGTCAAGAGAAACTTTTCCCATCCATGTCCTCTCTATAGTAGTAACACAGCCAGAATCTAGAGTAAATCTGTAAATATCAGTGCTCAGGTATAGCATCTAAGGGGTTGGGTTCTTATCTGTACCTTCAGGAGGTTCTGCCTGCAGCCTGTTATTACTTTAATAGATGTCTCAATTTATTTTGCAGCTACTAGTGGCTGTGTTACATAATATGATTCATTAGATTGTATTTATTTATTAACTGATCTGCAGAATTTTACAGCTAAAACAATGTTTCAATCTACCACCAGGGTTGTAAATAAACAGGTGCCCTTTTTGTGCCAGAAGTTTAACAAACAAACAAACAAACTCCTGTTTCATCGGCACAGTCACATAATTCCTGAAATCTTCCAAGTTGTCCAGATATTCCCACGGCTCCTGATGCAATCTTGTGCCACCCATTCAAACCCAGAAAAAGCAAGAATCTTACACCCCATTTTTTATCTTCACAGCACAGAAGACTGTTCACTTTGCAGGTTTGTATGTTGTATCTGTGTATGTGCAAAAAACAAAGGAAAATGTACCATGTGAAAACATGCAAATAAATTATGTACCAAATCAAGGAAAACACCGATAGGGACAATAATGTTGCATTTAATTTTGAAAGAAATGAAATTCATGGGTATGTGCTCCAATTCTAGTCTCAAGAAACATATATTGCACTACATAGAAGCTCTCCTCATATATTTCTCATGGTTTAACTGTTTCCTTCACTCACACCTGGGAAAAGGAACCTGACGCTCAATTTTCAGTTTACATTAATGCCAATCAAACATTCTGATTTCCCTCCCCACATACATTTGAAAGTTTCAAGTGCAAATGTTCTGCACTTCATGCTGTGAGGCTACTGACCTGGATGCACTGTCCAAGTCCCACGCCAACATGTCCCAGAAGGTCCAGAACCCCAGCACTGGTGGGGTTGCCAGGAATTCTACATGGATTCTGAAATGTTTAAATAATATTAGAAAAGGACTCTGTTTAGATTGCACACTGGTGCTGAGCTGAACTAACACAAACCAGGAAGTCCACAAAATAACTGGCGTTTTATCACCTGGCTGGCTTCAAAGTGACTTACAAGCAGCCAGGTTTACCATCACTTACTTTTAAAGGGGTAGAGGCCCTCCAAGGAATACAAGAGGTGACTTTGGAAAGGAGCCTCCACCCTGCAATGTCTCCATGCTATCTGGATGTGGGTTAGAATGGGCTGAAGAACTAGGTTAAACCTTAACTCTGTGTACCAGCTCTGTATTTCCACTCCACTTCAGACCTTTAACATCGTATAAAGTTGACTTGATAAGTGGAGTGTTAATTGGTTCACAAGGCAAATCTTCCAAAATGTGCTTGTTGGCTTCTCTTCATTTTAACCCTGCTCCAGTAACAGAGCGAGCAGGTAAAATGGAAACAAGTTTAGGTTGGCCTGTTGTTCCTCTCTGCCCTGTCCTGTCCACTCCCTGTCAGTGCCACAGCTCGGCAGGAATGTCACGAGGTGCCTGGAGATCCACACGTCACCCACTGCAAGCCGAGCTCCAAATGCAGGTGGGGAGGAACAGATCCCAGGGGCAGCACAGGGCGTGGGTACCTCAGTGCAGATCAGGAATGCTGCTGGACAAACACTCCCTTCACAAGTGCTTTTGTTTGGGGGTTTTTGTTTCCTCTTTGGGTAAAACAAATGTAGATGTTAGGCCAGATTTCTCTCTGGAAGCAATACCCTGAAGCCAATTCATATCAGCTGTGTGCAGTTTGTATTTGTTCCAAGTGCAGTCCCTTTGCATATCCTGCAGAAACCCCAGAGCACTACAAAGCCAACAGAATACAAGAATTATTTGGAGCAGGCAGTGCCAAAGTGCTACCTGGTATCCTATACTATATAAACAAAAGGAGATAGAGAGAATACACCATGTTTAGCTTTCACTACAACACTAGGTAAATTTTCTACTGCAAAAAATCACTGAGCAATACCCTTAAGTCACTTCTTCTCATCCTGTGGCAATGATTTCCCGTGTTCCACCTACATGCTCTTGCGTGAGAAGAAGCATCTTTTAGCACCTGGCATCTTTCAGTTTTACGTCTTGTATTAGCAGGTAGGAAGAACACACTCCCCTCCTGTAAGTTTTCCCTTTTCTTGTCACTGTCAGAAACAAAGTTTAGGAAACAGACAATTAAGACCAAGCTGTCATGAAGATAACAGCAACTTGGGAAGAGTAATACTGACAGCTCCTCTTCTTTTCCCAACCACTGATGTTGGGAGTTTTCACTTATTTTGATCAAGGCCAACAGTGAAGGGAATCTTGCCTCCAAAAGCAGGTCAGGCTGTAAAACTAATGGGCTCCTTTGGGACCTGAAAACTGTTATTCACACTTTTCTAACTGCCCAGGAATCAGTGTGGCCCACGCCTTCGTGTTACCCTCGTCGAGATCTCCTGTTCAGGCATGAGGTTTTGCCATGTCTTGCACCAGAGTCAAATGAGGTCAAACAGCAAGAGAGCTGCCTCTCTCCTTCCACCTGTGCAGCTTTCCCATTCCCTCCTCTTGCTCTCTGCCTCACAACCTGTGTGTTTACCACCAATGATACACAGCAGCTCGAAATAAAGGTGGGGCTTTTCTCACCCACACCGGTGGTCTTTACTGCTCCAGAGTCAAAATTAACCACAGTATTTGGCAGGAGGAAGTCCATGACCATTTGGTAGGAAAACAATTCTCAGCAGAACAAAATTAACAGTAAAGGTATCTTTTAAAGGATGATGGGGTCCTTTAAGAAGGGAATCTGAGATACTGGAGAGCTTCTGTTCTAGCACAAACCTCTACATTAAATGTCTAGGTCTGATATTGAAGCTAGATTAATCTTTTCTAGGTAATAAAATTCTACAAATCCTGTTCATCTATTTTTCCTAGGGTTTTTTCATTTGTTTGTTTGGTTGGTTCGTTGTTTTTTTTCTTTTGGTGATTTCTTTTGCTTTGGGTTTGGGTGGGGTAGTTAGTTGTTTGTTTCAATACAAAAAATAAATAACACTTTCAGAGTACTTCTTAATACCCAGGATTTTTTAGGTTTGTTCAGTAGAGAGAATCAGTAGAAAGGGAGGGAGGAAGGAAAGATTTGGGGGTTTAGGATGTTTAGTTTTCAGTGCAATTAGCTTTGCACTACAAGTCCTGGATAGATTCAGAAAGTAATTGTGACTGAAAGGGAGGTAGATAAAATGTAAGGTAATTAAATGTGGGTGTGAAATTAAACCAAAAGGAAGAAAAACAAGGGAAGAAAAAGCAATTGCTTACGGTGAAAGTAAAGACAGAAAAGCTGGACAACAGAAAATAGTTCTCTAAGCATCCAGAAATACTTTGAAAATGTTTCCTGTAAAAGCAGGGAATTTAGGAAACTTTGAATATGCTTAACTACACCCCTGATTGAAAAAAAAAAAAAAATCATCACACTGAAGGCTCCACTAGGCTCTCTAAAATACGTGATTTCACCCAGAAATCTGAATCAAGAGTGAAAGGATGTACGTTGTCTCGTTTCTCCACTCCTGGAAGAAAAAAAAATCTTTTACATCCATTCTTTTAATTTGTGTGGAAAGTCTTGTAACTGAGTCAGCAGATGGTAATTTAGAACATCTGGGTTCATTCCCACCTGTGACATTGACGTCTTGCCTTTGTCAAGTCCCTTTTTGTTGGCCCTCTGGGTTCCCTCCCTGCAGAAGGTGGCTGGGCAGTAAACCTTCCTCTCCTCTTCTCTTGGGCTGGAACTCGGAGAAATGACTGTATCTCACCAAGAGTCACACATCACCCAACACAAAATGGCCTTTCCCTTCTCTTCACCAAGGTGTCATCCTGTCCCAGGGCCTGCACTCCAGCACTTCATGCTGATCAAGGCAGAAATCTTGTGCTTCTCAGCCACAACTGTACTTGCAGCCTCTCACAGTTGGCTCATTTTTAGCCCTTGGAAGAAACTCGCTGCTTGTAGAAGACCACATGAACCTAACGGATACATTTTTCACAATATAGCTAACATGGACATTTCACTATGGCATGTAAAAGTCCAACAAAGCACTTTTCCTGGTGAATGATCTATTCTTTGCAGATGAACAGCTTCATTCCAACACAAGATGCCAAATATCAAGGCTTTGATGCTGCCTGATGGAAATGTAGCTGTGGATGGTGAGGCACACCTGACCCTACAGCATTACCAACACCTGCAGCTTCACCCCAAGTTAGACACCATCCTGTGCTTTCCTTCAGCTCCCAGCTCCTGGAGTCAGCTGACCAAAGAGGAAAAGTTAACTTGCATGTTTGCTCACTCACTCCCTTCCCACTCATGAAATAAATATTGTAAGGTAAATAAGAAGGCCAATTTATCACCTTGCATTCTTATTTGTAAGTATCTATAATAGGGGAACCCAGATTCACAATGTTTTAATTCCTGGGGTCAGAAACTCATCAGTAGTGTAAACTCTGAGGAACTGTTGCAATATCCATGGAATTTCTTCAGATTAGTAAAACTACAATTGATACAAAAACATCAGTCAAAACCACTTCCATGAACAACCTGTCTTCCTACTGGAAATTTTCCACTCCTCTGTTGTTTCAAAATTCAGTGGAATTAAAATGGATTCTCTCCCCAGATATTTTCCAACTTATGCCTTAAATAATCTCCCTCTTCCATCCTAGTGTTTTCTAGGAATAAAACTAATATTATGTATGAATCACAGAATAAGGTTTCTCGTATGCAAGATATCACTGTTAGGAAGCCATTCTAAGTGGCACATTCAGTATGCATTCACACTATGGGCTCCATACCCAGTACACCAACTGTATCAGCTTTTGTTTTCATAACCTATTCCTGACACCTAACAAGAACTGGAGTGCTGCTCCAAGATTTGGCAAGAAGGAACAGGCTGTGGATGAGCAGGTTTCTCTGACTCACCTACACGGATCAACAAGGAAAAATAAAAGGGAGAGGGTGGGGATTGCAAAGGGAAAAAAGAAAGAGAGAGAGGAGTGACGTGTTCCTTTGGATGCAGTGTGTAATGCTGCTGGCAGACTGCCTGCTCCGGTGCCACAGAGTTCCAGACATGCCAGTCCAGCTGACTCAGCTCTTTGGAAGAAGGAAAGGGAAGGGAGCAATTTCTCAAACGTTTCTGATACCCGAGGGACAGGGATCACTGGGCTCTCCTCGAGGATCTTTGAACCCTGCTCTCACACCAGGGACTTCAGTGGTATCCCCAAAGAGGTATTAGAGATGCCCACATGATAACCCTGTTCAGAACTGCTTATGTTTGTACCAAATCCTGCCTCTGTGGTTGTTGGAAAATTCATCAGCACAGCTTTATCCCACAAACCAGAAATGTCAGGCCTTTCCTAGCCAAGGCTAACTGCTCTCAGACAAGACACTGTCTCCAAGGAAACAAGCAAAATGCAGGCACATGAAGGGTATCCAAGTGAGAGAGAGTCTATGGCCCATGTCACTTTTCTATATAAAAATCTCAACATCAGATTCTCTGTAGGGTGTTTTTTGCATGTGATTTATTTTTTAGAAAGACCTTGAAGCCCGTAAATCATCTGGGCTCTGGCTACCTGTGAGGCCAGCTCTGTCCCACGAGGCAACACCTGTTAGGAACAGCCCCAGTTCAGTTCAGCTGAGGGGGGACCCTGTGCTGTTGTCATAGAATCACAGAATGGTTTGGGATGGAAAGCCCCCTGCCATGGGCAGGGACACCTTTCACTAGGCCAGATTGCTCAAAGCCCCACCCAGTTTGGTCTTGACTTGCACTACAAATAAATGAGGGCAGGAGGGATAAAGTACCTATTTCCTGGCAAAAGGAACCAGAACACAGGCTAAGGCTTAGGCTGTCAAAGCCCCTAATTCTCATTGAAATCAAGCAGACCTTACTGCTTCTAAAGATAAAAGCCACATTGAACTAGCCCCAAAATGAGCACTGGGATGAGCCTGTCTTAATTTTCCAGTCAGGATTCTCACCAAGAGAGGGCCTCGACTGTCTCAGAGCACATGAGAACATTTATGCCTCTTGCTGGAATAGAAGGAAAGGACATGTGCCCTTAACACAGAGCAGCTAGCATCGATGACTTGCAGCCCTTCCCAGTGGCAGAATAACTCTTGCACCTTTGATACAAAGAGCCCAAACAACCTGTGAGTAGAGGCTCTTCCAAAGGGATAGCTCTGTGCTGCTGGGTAGCATCCCATCCAGGTGCTCTTTGTCAAAGGTTCAATATTCAGGGCCTCACCAGCATTTCTCCAGCTTCAGGAATGAAGATAGAGATCTTGACTCGCTGTTGCAAGGCAGGGAGGGAACTTGGGGCACCCTGTCTGAAAGCAACACAGTACAGTTATGCAAAACATGTGTGCAACTGGCATCTCTTGTGTAATCCTGACTGCAATCAACCTCTCTAACCACTCCAGAAAGGAAGGAGGGGCAGAGGGTGGAGAAAGTTCACACTTAGATCAAATAAAAAAATGGGAAAATATCCAGAGAGTTTTAGTCAGGTAAAAACACAGTTCCCTCTCATGGGAAACCTCCAGGACAAGTTTCCTTGAACTTCACACAGGGTTATAAATAGGAGGAGAGTCACACAGAGTTCAGTACAGGTTCACTGTAAAAAAATCCAGACATTCTCATTTTTCCTCTTGAGTGATATCCATCAGTATCTTAGCTGTAAGCCAATTCATAATTACAGGCTGCTGAGAGCTCAGGAGGATACATCAGTAGCAGCTTTCCTCAACTCTGCTGTGGCGTGGGTTATGGGTTATTTTTGTCCCCCTTTAGTTTCTCTTGGCTTCCTCTCCAGATGGCAAAAATACCTCTCTTACACCTTAAAACATATGCTGTCAAAAATGTCAGGGGCGGTTCTCCATTTCACACTGCCCTGTAACACAGCTCCAAGATATCAATGAGAGAAGGCCTCACACCACTCTTGGGTTCCAAGCTCAAACATTCTCAAGCTGAAAGGTTTCACAAACTCCTTCAAGAACTGACAAAAGCCAGCTCCAACTGCTGGGTCTCTTTTCCCCAGAGATGATATGCAGAAGCTTTTTGCCCTTGAAAATCATTTTCTCAGGGGAAAAAAAGAACCCAACACTTTTTTCCTCCTTAGAGATGCTGTGGCATTTGCTGCTCAGAGTATGTGCAAGAAGTGGTCTTGGCTTTGTTGAGATGTGGCTTGGTAACATCAAAATCATGTTTGCATCTCAACTGCATGAAAAAGTTCTCTGTCAGCTCTTGAATCGCTGTCTGCAAAACCCACTGCAGATACCTCAGTGGCTGGCTTTGGAGCAGGAGGGCTCCTAGAGTGCTGCATCGTGTCCCTCCAGCTTATCCTAATGCAATGAGACACCCAAATCCCTGCATATGCAACACCTACACCTTAAATCCTGGGTTTGGATGTACATGTGCCAACTTGAGCATAAAAATACCGGATTTCTGAAACAATCCCTGGAGACAAGGAAAACAAGGGAACTGTTTCTAGCTGGAACTGAAAGGAGCAAAGGACTACAGATCTTTAAATACCTGAGCTACTAGAGCCTCACCTGCCAGCCTGTCCACAGCAGTTCTGGTGCAGGAAGACAACTGATGCACACAAAGCTACCTTGGTGCTTAGGTCCCTGAATTTGCAAATTGGGTCTCATGGGGGTTTTCCTGTTTCATTTTCTCATCACTGAAAAACAGATAACAAGGAGGCAGCAACTCATACCCACTTCACACAGGCTTGGGGCTGATGGAATAGATAGGGGGTTTTAAAGAAATGACGCAAAAATTGCAGGCTAAGTAGTAAGTCCTTCAGTATTATTAATAATCACCTTACTATTGTGTCTGAGATAATCACGCTGGTGTCGAGGTCTAATACCTCAGTGGTTATGGTAACAATACAAAGTTATTATTCCTTCCACTTCTTAATTATCTCATTTTACTACTGCACAAAGGCTAAGCAAAACTAAGGAGCTCATGTACAGAGCTGTGCAGCTGAGGCACCAGCACCACCAAGTACTCTATGATGTACTTACATGACCTTCATCTCAGATATATGGGTGTGGTTTGCCATGATTCCCACGTGCTGCCCTCTCACCATCTCAACTAAGTGGAGAAGTGCTCTTATTTCTATTTTACTAGCAGGCAACTGAGGCAGAGATAAGGTTAAGGGGTCTACATCTGTACTGGCCCCTTTTTTCCAAAGCATCAGATGACTTTGCAATTTAGGTCCCTCATAAATGAGTGAATAAGGGCACTAAAAACATTTAAAATTAGTAATAAAAAAGAGACAAGAGGATTGGAAGATAAAGACAGACTAGAACAGAATCAATGCTAGACATATGACTACAGCCTATCATAGTGTAAACTGAGCACAGGAATTGCTCACAGTCACAAAAGATAGTGTTAGAAAGAGCAATAATCCGGACCAAAAGAAAGAATAGTTAAGGTTAAATATCAGGATGAGAGCCACAGCTATAAAAAGGAGATGGGAAGTGGAATTGTCTCCCGAGGGAGGCAACAGAAACAGTCTCTCTGGATGTTTAAAAAACAGGTTAGGCATGGTGTTCAGAAACACTGCTGCTCTATATGCAGAAGTCTTACCACATTCATGCTTTTTTGATGCCAGTGAAATCCCATATATAGCACTGTAGCAGAATAAAAGCCCAGAGGAAAAAGAAAGTCACTGTCTTGTTTGCTGTGCCAGAACAGGAAGGCTGGCCTAGGAATGGCAGCACCCAGCAGTGGAGAGGGACCTGTGTGCTCTCCAAATGGTAGCCCAGAAGGGCGGGACCAAGTGTTTTGTTCCATTCCACATTGGCCTGAGGCAACACAGAGAGGGACAGAATCTGGGTAGTGATGCCAGGATGTTAATTGCTAACATGGAGGGGAGACAGGAGACACAGAAAACTCATGTCAGCAGTTTCATCCCAAACACAAACTTCCATTTTTGCATGGGTATTTCATCAGGAATGAACCAGTCACAATTAATGAGGGATGACCTCAGGTGAATCTTACACTTCTAAACAAGAACCTTGTTACCTCCAAGCACTGCAGAGGACTTGCTGGTAGACCTGGCAGAGAGATTGCAAAGCCATGGTCCACTGGGAGAGGCAGCAGGAGGGACCAGACCAGTCTCACAGACACCAGGATAAATCTTAGCACCTGCTGATTTTGCTGTGAACTGCCATTGAGGATGAGAATGCTCCCGTGGTGTTGGCATCTCTCAGCTCTCAGAGAGGGGGTGAATCTTTCCCTCGGCAGCCAATTTACAGGGAGCTCCTAGGCACTGAAAGAACAGAGCACCTCCTCTGCCTGCACTGGGGCACCACAAGACACAAGGAGCTGCAGGGCATCTGCTCCTGCTATCTCAATCACGCACTCCAGACAGGAGTGGGGGAAAAGAAAAAAGCTGATACCCAGTCCTAAGAGAAAGAGGGATTCATGAGGCTGGTACATAGCCCATCTACCTTTGCTTGCCAGGACCACTCCTCCTGTTTCTCTGGTTTATCTGTCAGAAGCAGATTTCCTGCATTGAACAGTTAAAGACTGATTCCTAAACTACAGCAGATAAGAGGGAATATGGAATTTCAAGACTTTTAAAGTCCAAAATATAAAAGTGAACACTCCTTGCTTTGGGTCGAATTATACCTTTTCAGAAGCTCCCCTGAAAACAAAAACCAAATGTACTTTTGCTGGAATGAACAAGATCCTACAGCATCTTTAAATCAAAGATTTCTTTGATTCATGATTTCTCTGTGGTAATTATGCTCTGTAGAAAAGATCAAGCTTCTATACTGAGATAATCATGAGCATAAAAGATAATCTTTCCATATAGACGATACCAGAATTTATCACAGTAGCTCTCTGGAAATGAAGAAGACCCCTCCACTCCAAGGATCAGGTCCATGTGGGGCTCTAGCAGAGCTTGGGATACAAGAGGACTCCATAGAGGATTAAATTTTAAACAAGGATCCCCAGGGCATAAAGCCCTGGCATAGCAAACTCCTACCCCTGTACACATTTTGAGCTTACCTTCTGAAAACACACACACAAATAAATGGAAAGCAGAACACCAGAGATTTTAGACTCTCCAGCACAGAGTGAAGGGCTCTAGGTGCTGGAAGCAGTACTGAGAAGCAGAGCTGCTGTAGGATTGTGCACGTGCTCACAGTGGTTTGGAACCCGCAGCCCGATAAGAAAAACCCAAAACGATTTTGTGATGAGGGTAATTCCACTGAGTTTAACTGAAACAGCATAAGAAAACCTGAGAGGAAGAGCAGCTCTGCCTGATTAAATAGAGCTCTAAGTATCAGATCAACAAAATAAATACCCACCAGCTCATCACAACCGAGGGAAGATGCTGTTTGCTAACCTATTTGGAGAAATGGCAAAATATCCCCTTGCCTCTTCACATACATGTTTGATTTTTCAGAGAGTAATGTGTCTGCTATGTGTCTGCTTGTAATTTTTTTCCCCATTCACAAAGTGTTTGAGTCAGTCCAGTTCAGAGTGTAATGAGAACTTCAGATCACAAGATTCATCTAATTATGACATTCCCATCCTCAAAAACATGGTTACAGAGTAGATACTGGGCCTTTTAAGAGTGAAGATGTTAATAGCGGCAACAGGTCCCCTAAGATGAAAAAGAGCAGTTTAAAACACTGACTTCATTATTCTTAATAACCCTGTTTGCCACTGTTTCAATAATTCTCAGTGGCTTTTCACAGCCAGGAACTCACGCACAGCACTGTGTATTCCAGCACTTGTTCATCCAATTTTTCAGCCAAACTGAGCCCCTCAGAAGTGGGACTCTCCCAAACATGTATTGAGGCAGGCAAGTCATCAGGATTAGGGAACAGGTTCCTTCTGCCTTTGAGCACAGCTGCAGGCACAGACAGACAGCACTCCTCAGGTCTGCCATCCAACCCCAGGCGTGCGGACACCTTGGATGGCTCACTGCCACCCAGGCAGGGCAGGCAGGAAAGTCCTCGTGGACAAGCAGACACGAGGAAGATGCACTTGCTAAGCAACAAACATGGAAAGAGTTTCCATGAACAGGGAATTTTCCTTTTTAATTATATGTGCATTTTATCTTGTGCACTGTACAGGGCTTGCTAAGACTGTGCTTTCAGGAGTTTTTGCCCAAGCCCTTCTTTTCAAAACAAAGGCTTTTTGCTTTTCTTTTGCCAGTAAAGGGGTACCATTAGTTCAGTGCTATTGAAGAGCTGGGCAGAAACAAACAACATTCAGCAGCAATGCGAGAGGAAGAAGTGGAAGAAAAATATTTCTTAAAAGCAAAAAAATTGTTTGGAGGGGACACTTTCTAAGCAAGAAAGCAGTAGCTTCGAAGCAAATTTTAAAATGCATTGTGAGGAAAAATCTTCTGTGAAAAAATAATAATCTGACTACCCATTTTTTAAGGAAGAAACAGACAGTAAAACTGCTTTCATATATGAATAACACTTACATACTCCCACAGTAATAAACAAGACTGAAGCTGCCAAGTAAAAAGAAAAATTAGGAAATTCCAGAATTAATGTTCATATGGACAGTTTGTGTGGACACATGACGAGACAGTCTTTTAAGCACTAAACAATTGGCACACAGGACCATCCTTACTTAGTGCAATAGATGGATGATTCTCACTTAGTCAAAACCTATTCTGAGTTTTGTTTTCTCCTTAGCAAGTGATCCCATCTCTCATTTCTCACTTACTGCCCAAGCCCTGCTCTGAAAACTGAGGTGTCTGTGTTTGCTATGGGCTCTTCCAGATTGCTCATCACTGCAGCCTTGACTTTTTCAAGCACTGTCAGAGCATTTATGTTTACAATAGCATTATGAAGGGAGGGCTGACTCAGCTCCATTTTAAACACAAGAGAAATCCATGCCAAAACATAACTGCTAAGTTTATGTGCCCATCTGAGGATGCCTGGCTTTTTGGGGTAAAACAGCATCAGGATGTCATAGCTTTCAAAGTACGGAGGTCAGCATCTGGATGGATTTAACCATCAGATTGACCTGTCAGATTCAGCTGCCTTCCTTAAAACTTCTGGGGTTTGTTCATCAACTGCCTACAGCAGAACTTGTTTCATATAGTTTGTCTTTGTGATGTCATCTTGTGCAACTCCAGAGGGCATGGAGAAGACAGGCACGTCTCAGGGTGAGATAGCAGGTACTGTGTGAATGCCATCAGCAAACTGGCTTTGCCTGGATGTTTTTCCCTTTAAAACAGCAAAAGCCAGGCAAGGTGAAGCCAATCCCCACTGATTTGTCCAGTGCATCCTGCCAGAGGGGGCTACCAGCTTCTGCCCCAGCACTCCACAGCCTGTCCTTACATTCCCATCCTGGAAGCCCTCTCTGGCACCTCTCTTATATTATCTGGCTTGTGGAACTATGGAGTTAATTCTGAAAACAACACCTGAAAGTCCTTTAAGTACCTTGAGGTACATGCCCACTCTTAATGTAATTCTGCACATGAATCTCTCCCCAGGCATTATCCTACTGATGTCCTAAAGGCATCATTGTATTCCTGAAACCAAAGCAGCTGCATGTGGGAGGAAAATATAGACACAGAGTTCATCAGAACTCCCTATGTCTGTAAAAGGTAAATAATCGCAGGACTAAATCACTGCAAGGTAAGTCCTTAATTATTTAGGGCTAAACAGCAGTAGCAGCATTACAGATGCGAAGCAATATTTTGTTAACCACTCAGCCTGGGAGCACTTCCACAGTAAGGTATTATTTGCACAAGAAGAGGAGGCAAAATGTAGATTGCAATGCTTAAAAAAATTTTCAAATCAACAGGAAATAACATTAAAAAGCATGAACAAACATCAATACAAAGAAAAAAAAGTAATTATTTTTAAGTTATTAGTAAGTATCGGCTATTTCAGATATCTCAGAGATGCTTCAGCTAACTTCTGTTTGCATCTACGTTTCCTTATTTTTTTATCTTTCCTGTTGTACTGTATGAAAACTGCACTAATCACAGGAAGAACTGACTAAAAAGCAGCAGTGAGAAGATGTCACTGACTCAGTGGTGACACAAGCAAAGTGCTCTCATATCCACCAATCAAACTAACTGAGAGGAAAAAAAAGATAAAACAGAATTCTTCAATTCCTCTATTACATGATTTTCCTTCCATTATAGTTTAAATCTTGGGAAGGAGAAAATATTAAGGGGTTTTGCTCTGTTATTTTATTGTACTTTTTTATTAATAGAACTCTCTTATTTAAGGAGGAAAAGAATAAACATACATACATACGTGAAAAAAAGGGGAATTGGTGTTGCATTTATGAAATTGCGCGCCAGATTCTCAGCTGCTGCAAAACAGAAGTGCTTTCCTTACTTAGAGGATGTAATTCCAATCTCCATCAGCTGAGGATCTGATCTAAAGAGCTTTCCTCTTACAAAAATATATTCAGACTCACCTCAATTTAGACACTCAGTTTACCAGATTGAAACAGGCTTGAAGTCTCATATTTCAAAACAGTTTTCAACCTCTTCTATCTATATTTTATTTGATATCCCCTTTTCTAGTCAGAAATAGCAGAAGATGTAAACATTGAAAGAATCATAGAATCATTTAGGTTGGGAAAGACCTTCACTGCAGTTGCTGGATCTGCCCTACCTTCCAGGCCTACTTACAGACTTTGATGTGTGCTTTATGAAAGCACAGAATGCTTGTATAGCACACTGACACGGAACTGTTTGAAGTCCCATGGGGACAGCTACCCATCTTCTCCATGATCCAGCTGTGCATAATCCAACCCAGCTTGCTCACATGGCAGGGACAGACACCTTAACTTCTATGTCCATGGCCAGAGAGGCATTTTACATTTGTGCAGGGGAATGCCAGGTTTAAGGGCAATAATCCAGGTTTTAACTCTTCACCTGTCAATGAAACTTTAAGAATTGCCTTGGAGAGTATTGTGGGAGCACTTGTCTGTTCCTGCTGGCCCTCTGCTGAGAGTTGCTGTATCCGAGTGTTTAGAGGGGTGACACTTTCTTCACTGAAAACAAAGCCTAAAATTACAAACTGAGCAGTGCTGAACACAGCTAAGTCAGTTAGGGAAGGAGCTTCAGGGGAACTCGTGCTAAGCAGCTTAGGTGCCTTCTGAAAATCCCACACCTTTACATTTCATCCTCACGCAAAACACAGAGCCATCAGCCACGTGCTTTTCCCACAGGAAGAACAATCTCTATCAATGGCAGTATCTAGGTAACAAAATCTATATTCATATTGTGAGAAGGTCTTCAGCTGCAGTGTTTGTGTTTGGTAACATGGAATATTTTTTTGTCACAACCTACTTTTTGTTTTAATTGTGAATATTTGTATTGTGTTCTGTTTTCTTTTTAAATTTCCAGTTGCAACTACAGTTATTGTCAGATATGTGAAAACTGCAGCTCACAGTTCCGCAGACATTTTCCCTACTGACTTCCAGATCAAATCCAGCTTAAGCAATTCTCTCCCAGCCTAGTCTCAACTCTTGTACTCCCTTGGAAGTTCAAGCTTTCTGTCAGCATTTTCCATCAATACAGCTTCCTGCACACTCCCAAATCTACTTGAAGAAGCTTACTAGCTTACCCTTTCCTATTCTTAGAAATGCCAAAGCAACTCTGTAGCCTAAGACCAATTCAATGCTCCTAAAACAGAAACTTCTACTGAAGTGAGATTGACTCTGTAGAAGAAATACATATAGTCTGGAAGCTCATGCAGGATTTCTGCCTACAGTTGCAGATTTCTGCCTACTTCCACCACTGTGTTTCAGTAGTCACACATTTGCTAACATCTCAAAGAAGTTCATCTGTAATGCTGCACTTGCAACCAGTCCAATTATCTCTGCTTATTCAACAATTAAACACACAGCCTCCGAACACGCAAGTCGAACATTCAGGAGATACAAACTCAGCAAGTTAAGATCTTACTCAGGAGTCCTATACAGATGAGTAAGTGGGCAGAATGCAGCCCCCTGGAGCAGGGACAGGGACTAAAACCACAGCTGATCTCAACCACTGGGGTCCAACACGACTACCAGCACGCAGCTATGAGACAGGTATTTCTCGACAACTTACCAAGAAACTCTGTCAAGGAGACTTGATACAGACATGATCCTACCACTTAACAATGCAAGAGAAACCCAATCTCTCTTGACCACCTTCAGCTCTAGGGTGAGCGCCGTGGCTGCCACGACCTAGGACTTTACAGCAAGAACTAACTGAATCAAAAACGCAATTTAGAGGGCTTTGAAAGATGAACAAGTTTGAACTCAACCAGCATATGGCATTTATTAGATGAAGAAATGGGTATGAACTGCAAAGCCAGCTTCCAAGAGCCCACAGTTACTCTTTGTGATCTTTGGAATTTCACAGCCACTTTGGGGCCCAGAGTGTCAAAACAATCTGCCAGTGAAGCCGGGATACACCCAAGGAGACACTGAGAGGGAAATTCGATAGCATCAGCAGAGGAGCTCAGTTACACAAAAGGAGAGGTGTGGCTGAACCACAAATTTTCTGATTCACATCAAGGCTTTCCCAAAGTTGAGAGCTGCACTCTCTGAAGAGGATGGTACAGACCCAGAGCTACACTTTATTTTCACTACCTGCTGCACTGGGACGGTAGTGATAAAGGAAGGAAGAAGTGTGAGGAGAAGCCAAGGTGGGCTCACCAGAGTGTGTCCTGAGGTGTCCTGTGAGGGCGTCCCTCCGCCGGCAGGCGTAGCTACAGAAGGGACATTTGAACGGTTTCTCCCCAGAGTGCAACTTGATGTGCCTCAGCAGGTTCCCCTTCTGGGTAAAAGAAGCTCCACATTGGTTACAGTGGAAGGGGCGTTCACCTGGAAGGGAAGGGGAAGGGAGAGAGCTGTCAACACACATCGGAGGATGCACAGAGGCCACTTTCCCACTCTGTACCAGCGCCATTGCACATGGGTACAGTCCCCACCACCACCATCACACGGCACTTCTAAAGTCAGAGGCCGTTTCTTTTGCACAATGGGCAAAGCCTCCAATAGTGATTTGAGGCTCTTTCCCTGAGGTGATTAACGCTTCCTGATTTTCTTGAAAGTTCTTCACCTCAGAGCTTCTATCTTTTATAAAAGATGAGCTCTGCTGAAAATTTAGATCTATAGTTGTGGTTTTGCAATATTTACTTCTATGGTTTTGCACTTATTTTTAGTATAGGTCCAATCCATACGAGTATTTAGAACTGATCATAACAATTGGACCTTAGCAAAGGTGTTAAGGTCTTTGGTTCAAACCAAACCTTTTGCTTGCATTATACTTTAACTGACAGCACTTTTTAAAGGCTGCTTTGCATTGCTAGAGTGACATGAAGGGAATGGATGCAAGTGAGGATCAGGGCTGCAAGCTCTGGGCAGTGCTGAAAGTTGAGAAAAATCTTACACCATTAAACTGTGAGACAAGCAAATTTGCACTCTACATAAAACAAATAAAAAAGACTGGTTTGATGAAAAACTAACAGAAATCTTAGACCTTAACCTATCACTTCATCCCGTATGCTCATACACACTCACACACACATCCAAAGCTTATTTTTATGTTAAGCCTTCATATTTGCCTTAAACAGTGGGGATTGGGTCCATTAAAAAAACCCCACCTTTTAAAAAAAAAATTATTATTTAGAGGAAAATCCCTAATGAACTCACACAGGTTTTCTGGAACATTATCAAAACCATACTCTGTATCAACATTTGTTGAGGACAGTCAGCCTGTTCCAGCAGTCTTGTGCAGGCAGTCAGCTCTAATCACCTGCTTATGTCCTGCTGAGCAAATCAACTGAACAGAAGCATAAACTTGTGCTGGCCACTTGTCCAAGCACTGTACTGCAGCTGGACCTTAGATCACAGAATCCCGGAACAGTTTGGGTTGGAAGGGACCTTAAAGCCCATCCAGTTCCACCTCCTGCCATGGGCAGGGACACCTTCCACTATGCCAGACAGCTCCAAACCCCATCCATCCTGGCCTTGAACACTTTCAGGGACAGGACAGCCACAGCTTCTCTGGGCAACCTGTGCCAGGGCCTCACCTCCCTCATAGGGAAGAATTTCTTCCATAGACACTTAATTTAAATCTACCTGCTTCCAATTTAAAGCATTAGCCAATGTTTACACCAAATAGGGTCCCAGCTCAACAAGGTCTTGATCATCAGATTTCAGACGTAAGCAACCTCATCCACATTTTTCAGTGTATCACCTATTATGGAATCTTGGTCAAATCCTGCTGGGACCTTTTGAGTTTGAATTCAGCAGCCTGAAGCACAGATCTTGTGAAAAGCAAACACATGCTGTCATCTTTCACATCTCTTCAAGCCGTTTACAATTGCTTGAAAACAGTTACTCCCTCGCTGGACAAAATGAATGCTACAGTAGTTCAGGTGTCTACTGTGAAGTCCAAAATACAGCTGGAGATTCAAATGGAAGGAGAGGGAGGGAGAGAGCTCTCACAGATGTCCACAAGCAATTCTTTTGTCAGTGGTTCAAATCACTGCCAGGATGGTGTCAGGATGCTGCCAGGAGGGCAGCACAAGGTGTGCCATGTATATGCCATACTCTGCAACTTTATTTCACACATGGGAGATGGAAAAGACATCTGAGGCTGCTGCAGAGGTACTCAAGGAGATACCAAGGCTCCTACAGCCTCACCAAGAACATTATGGAGTAATAATTAAAAAAAAAAAAAAAAATCACAGCATAAAGCTCTTCTTCCAATACACTGAACATGAGCTCATTAGAATTGATAAAGAGTTTGTGGTTTCCCTTTCAAACTCCCACACTATACTTAAATGATCTGATTAGCCATTATCTTCTTTTATATCATTTCAAAATGTCCATAACAGAGATATGTAAAGAGACTGCAGTAGAAAAATACATAGGGTTTTTTTTTCTTTTCTGTTTTGCTTTCGCTGTCTGAGAAAACAGGCAAAACTCTTTCCTTTGACACGTTTCTGAGTGTTCTGGAATGATAGCTTCAGTTTCAGGATGACAACATGAAAGAACGTAGCACGTTTCTTACCAAGTCTAAAGTCCTTCCTTTTACTCCTGCTGTATTTAAAATTATGCAGTTACCGTGTTTTACCCACTACATCACCCACTTATCTCTGACATTTTGGAAGCCACATATGAGCAGGTATTACTCCTCCAAAAACTGGCTGCTCTAGAGATGCTGAAAGCTTTCAGTCAGGAATTCAAATAGTCACTGCACCACAGTTTGATGGCAAAGACGACATGAAAACACTCACCACAAAATCACCCGTAGTCTGCTCCTCTCTTGCAACAGACAGAATCCACTCCAATAGCACACTTTACCTTAAATAACCTTTGTATCTATTTAAAGCCAGCCTGAATTCATTGCTCCTACTGGCTTCATTCCGGGTAAATAGCTGCTTTGATGTGTTTGTTACACATTTGTCCAATCACTCGATTCCAGCTCCTTGTTTAAGCCGCAGGCTTGTGGGATGCAATTTTGGTCACACCTTCGTGCTATTGATTAGCAGCTTTTACATTTAGCACAGCTAATCTGAGAGGCCATTATCCAATAGAAGGGTGCACAAAGACAAGTAACGACTGAATAGGAAGAAGATTCTGCTGGTTTTCCAAGAACTGTGCTGTCTGATGCCCACTCCAGATACTAGCAAACAAGCCTTCTTTATCACTGCAATGCCTTGAGAAGACTCTGTTCCAATAATTTCTCCTGCTGCCTTTTCCTGGTAGGTTTGTAAACAGTTCTCCAGAATTATTACTTCCCAGTAACAAAATAACAGCCTTGACATCCTTATTCACCTCCCTTACTTTTCCGTGAAAACTCAGAGGTTTTATCCATAAACTGACATCAATCATACTTCAAACTAAACATCCAGTCACAAAAAGTCTTTAAAGACAGCTTTTCTCTATATGATGGTCCCTTGACTGTATTTAAAATGTTTTTGGGGGTGATGGCAATGCAGATATACCAGGAACTATGGACCTGTTAAAGGTGGCACACGTGACTCCAAGGGAGTAATGACAATTATAAGCACGGTGTGCTTCCCCATCACTTACAGCTATATATTTACTGCTTGACTCTATGTACTTACACTGATTTAATAAAATAAGAACTCTGCTGAAAGGCGACTAAGCAAGTTTTGTGCTTTTCAGCACTGGAAACTACATGACTGCAACGTAACTGCAAAATACTTTAAGTCTACTTTATTAAACCTCTTCTCTATTATAGAGCTAAACCAGGGCAGAAAACCCTCCAACTCAATGACTTTCAGAGTGGCAAGAGGGGGAGGGGGAGCCAACCAAACAAAGAGGATGTTTCTTTTCAACTCCGGATTTAGAGTCTAAAGCCAGACAAAACCAGGAATGCCTAAAACCCCTTGCTCTCCAGCAGAGGGAATTTAATTATCTAAGTTACTTTAGGAATGGACAAGGCAAGGTAAGCCAGAGCTACCAAGTATTATCTTTCCTAAAGGCTTTGTAAGATGGGCTTGTGCCAGGGAATAATTAAATTAATAAATAAATACATCCACAGACTTTTATCATTTTACAGTTAAATAAAATCTTAATTAAAAGGTATGATTTCAATATTTATCTCTAAATTACAGTAAAATACTGCTGAAACCTCACAGTTCACTGTTTAGCGTGCATTCATTACTCCTATATCTCCTCCAGGAAAAATAATAATGAATAATAGTAATCAAATATTACTGCTCTTGAGTTACACCAGTGTCTGAAGTGCACAGGTTAACTTGCTCTCGGGTAAACAAATCCCAAAATGAATGGTGAAGTGGACCCCTGAAGACAGGACAAGCAAGACATGGGCCCTTCTTTCACAGTTATCTTTTATGTATGACAGCTGGATGGAGACTTCACTGCACAAGCTGCGAGTGCTGGCTGGCTGATACAACCTGAAACCAAGCAAATGAACCGCCGAACTTGCTACTAATGGATTTCACAGATGTCAAATGTTTCAAAAAGCAAACCAACTCCTTTTTCTGATTAATTGGAAGCTTCCCTGCACAACAGCACTCCTTTCCTGCCTCGGCACGGAAGTGCTGTGCAGAAGTTTCAGTATGAGTTAACCTTCTCTGAACCTCAGACCAGTGCAAAACACTGATATTTTCGCTGCAAAGCTGAGATATTTTCTGTATTAAATCAGAAATTTGACTGAGGATGTGGAGCCCACACACCTGGCAACCAAGGAGACTTAAATTTTCCCTAGCCCTTGGCTGGTAACATTTGTCCCTTTGAAATCAAAGGCCGAGTGACTCACAAATTAATGCACTGGTTCTCAATAACACAGTCAGGGTATTCCTACAGCAGCAGCCCTGCTACATAAAAACAAGGTCCAGAGGGACTTCAACATCCCTCCTGGTTAAATGTGTATGTGGGAACTCAACCTTTTTTGTGTGGCAGATACTTTTGATATGCAAAGTATAGCTTAAGTACTTCTCAAACAGGATTTTTTCTTTCCAGCCGCTTAACACAAAATTACTGTGCCCATGCTGCCATCAGAAGGTATTTGCTCTTACTAATGATACCAATTTTCATCCTTCCACAATAGGCTTTTTGTTAATATTCATTTTGTTAAAATGAAACATTTCTCCTGATTCATCAGATGCTGCAACTGCTCTGTCCCAGGAACACAAGGGAATTATCAGGGGAGCTCCCAACACAGTGACAGCAGTGAGCTCCAACCTGCATTTACCCAAGCGAGACACAGAGCAGCAGACCTTGCTCCATTTCTCTGTTTGTTATTCCAGGGACCATAACTTGTCTGCATGCCTCCTTACTGTTCTGTCTGATTCATTCAACAGCCTGAACATCACATGAAATCAGTGATTTTAGTAGGGTTTTTAGTAGGGAAAAACCTGCTTCCACACAGGGCAATTTATTATAAAACAGTAGTGACAAATCTCTCATGAAAAATTCCTAGGAAATTCTGGGTGATTTCCAATTGTCCTCTGCACAAATTTATGACTGCATTCTTAAGACAGAAAAATCTTTTAAGTGAACTTGGCAAAACTATCAGAAGAGTTTAGTTATTGAGTACTGCAAGTAAAACACATCCTTCTGCCCAGAGCGATTTCAAAAATCTCAGCTCCCCTTCCTTAGCTTAAGTAGAAAAAGAGATGACTTTTCAGGAAGTTAGACTTCAGAACCTAAGTAGAACACTGGACTTTCAGAAATTTAGCCCTAAAATTTTTGATTCAATGCCAAATCTATTAACATTGCAAGAGACAGGAAGGCTGCACTAGGCTACAAACTAGAAACTAAACCAAAAAAAACCCTTTCTGCTAGCAAAATGAGAGAGGCAGTCCAGTGGAGTTCATCACAATGTGTTTATATGACCATTTGTTTAAATTTGCTCCTGGTTAGCTGCTTAGGCATACAAGTCTTTTATATGGAACAGCACAACTGGGTTTTTCCTCATTTATTACTTCAGTCCTAAAAATTTGAACTCTGCATGGAAAAAAAGTTAAATTGCATTCAGAGTTCCAGGGTTGCATATGTTCACTTGTAATGCTATGGGTGCTAAAGTAAAACTTGAACATTTCGCTCATGGGCACATAACTCATTTCACTGACTTATGGTATCAAAATGCTTGTGTAGTCCAAGCAAAGATCTGAGACTTTCCTGCAGTTAACACCCCCAAAAAAACCTGAAAGTAACATTCCAGCAGCCCAAAGTCAGAGTGGGACAAGGCTGACATCCCCACTGCCTCTGTCTGCCCAGCCTGTGCTTTGCCACTGTGCTGCTGCATCCACACAGAGAAAGCATTTAACCTCTGCATTTTCTGAAAGGATGAGAAGTTGTGGAAGCCGAATCCCCAGAGGTGTCCAAGGCCAGGCTGGATGGGGCTTGGAGAAACCTGGGCTCATGGAAGGTGTCCCTGCCCATGGCAGGGGGTGGAACGGGATGAGCTTTAAGGTCCCTTCCAACCCAAACCATTCCACGATTCTCTGATGCCAGCCTTCCCTTGGAAATAAAAAGAATTTCAAAATCTAGCAGTGGACTAGAGAAGGGACTGAATGTCACAGCAGAGAAAAACAAGTATTAAAAAAGGTCACACTTCACAGCAAAAGGGAGAACAAGACATGGACTTTGCAGAGCACGGAAGTATCAGCTTGGCTATAGTAGAATATGGTTCCTGCTTTACCAGAAACAAGAAACAAGGAAATTTTAATTCAAGCCCACAGCAGATAGCATAAAGAGGTGAGAAATGACTGAGGTTCCTTCTCATTATCTCAGAAAACCTGGATTATTTGCCTCTTCTCCTTCTCCCTTTCCCTCCACATTCCAAAGCACAAATCCCTTGAGTATCCAATGGCAATATTCTATGACCAAGTCATCTCCTGCAGTAACAAAAAACTGATAAGAGATCTTGCAACTTGAGGAATGTGCTGTGGAGTATGAAATTTGGACCAAAAGAACACAGTATGGGAAAGGAGGAAAATAAATCCAACTCATGCTATTTTTCTGACACAAGGATGTGGCACATGAGGGAGGGGGTTATACTGCTCACTACTGCAGGGATTGCATCAAGCTTAATTCCCACACCAAGCATTTTATTTATTTTCTGTCAGCAGTGACAAATAAACAGAAAGGTCTTCTCCTGGTGCCCAGGCAGATTACAAAAACACTTCACCTCAATTATCAGTTTTTCAGAGAAATACTGTGTTTGGCAGTATTGAATCAGCAGTGCCATGGGCCCCATGATGGAAGTGCCACAGACCAGAGCATCACTTGGGCCATGACCTGAGGGATGAATGGGCAATCCCCAGCTTGGTCTATCACAGGAAGGGCTGACTGCACACCAGGACCAGAGATGGGACATGGAGCTCACCTACTCTGGCCTCATCCATGGCACAGATTATTTTCCCCATCCTTGTATCTGTCTGACTGAACTACCACAATGTGGCAGGGAAGACAACTGTTCTTCAGGAACAGAGGAATAATGGCTGGAGAAAAGTGTGCCCCTCTCTGTGCACAGCACAGCCAGAGCCCACAGCACTGCTTCTTGCCAAGTCTCGATCCTCGGTGCAAGGGAAGCTGCACTCATCCCAGCATCCACACAAATTACAGCCTCTGCTATGGACCACAGCATTTTGGGTGATTTACATAAAATGCTGACAGGTTTTCGGGGAAGGGAAAAGGACTGCAGTTTTTGCCAACACAAACAGCTGGCCAGATCATGCTTTGGTTATGTGCAGTTAAAGAGGAGAGTAAGGCAGAATTCAGCTCCCAAAACATACTTAAATTTGCTTTGGAAGGTAGGGATGCACATGCCAGTTGGATTAGCTGATAAAGAATGTCATCTGTTTCCACTCACTAGGGACAACCTCCCTTCTCTCCACCATTCTCCCTTGGGCTGCAAAACCAGACTCTCCACAGGTCAGGGCTCATTCCAGAGCTGAGGCCAGCCCATCACGCCCCACTGCTGAGGAAGTGGCATTATGTTTTAAAATACTTCACTTTACAAGATAGATACCAGTATGTTAAAAATACGCCTTAAAATCCAGGATGTGGAAATCCAAGCAAACTTCTCCTTCTGTTGTGGACAGCAAAGTAGCAGCATGTATTAAAAAACAAACAAACAAACAAAGTGGAGGGGAAAAAAATCCTCTGCAAAATTTGCCAACTGGTTTACCGAGAACAGAGCACCGAGCTGCACATTAAAAGAAATGCCATTTCTATATGCTTGAAATCATCTGTATAGAACAGTACATCCCATCTCCTCTGCTCCGATGGGAAAAGAGTCAGAGCTCTCTGAGGAACCAGCAGTAGCCCGAAGGAAAAAGCTACCAGTTATGCAATTGCTGCCCATGCACCCGCAGACAGCCGTCTCACCCGCACGCAGATGAGATTTTGTTTCTTTCGCTTTGAATTTACACATCTTCTTTAACATGAAAAAGACAGCTTGCCTGTATTTAAAAGATGCACCAGCTATTCAGTATCTCAGAAATGCAGACCATTTAATTAAGCACCTAAATCTAAATTTAGCACAGCTAGTTTAGCTGCTCGAGTTCAAATACATGGACTCTGATGCACCTACAATACATATGGTCAGATACATGCAAGCACCATCGAAAACTTTTTGGGAGGCTGAAAGCTGGAGACTCAGTCTGGTACATTTTTGTTTCTCTTTCCCTCTTCTAGTAACAGCACGTCAAATTGTTAATCAAGGTTTTGATCCTCCAGCTAATGCTTTTCCCCTCTCGTAATTCCTGTCTAAAATCATGAGCGCATCATAAACGAGACTGCCATGCTTTGCATTACACACTTAGGTCAAGCTATTATCAATACAACTTATATACAGGAGATTAACTATGTAATATATATTTATTATTCCTCTCTACAGAAATTCTATTGATTTCTTGCCCATTAAGAGCACACTACTGGACTGCAAACTACCAGGTTTACAAAGGGATTACACAGTCCTTCTTACTCTACTCTAAAACTGCACTTTTCTTTTTATATTTTCACAGATCTCAGTCAGTGTGAGTCTCTCACCCCATTTAATAGTAGCAAAGACAGAAAGCAAAATATCCAAAAAATACAAAGAACCCACTGAGGGTCCACACAAAAACCTGTGCTTAACCTTAATAAGATTTAAGTGTGTATCCAAAGTTAAGCATATATTGAAGCCCTTCAGGTGACTTACATGTGCTTAAATCTCATAGAAGTTAAGCACAAGCTTAAGTGCTTTTTTTGAATCAATGGTAGACCGCTGCAAGACCAGAGAGCATCATCTTGTGGCACCACCTGTACTTCTGTTGGAGGTGACCATTGCTCCCACCTGAGGAGTGGGCAGCACAGACGAGTGACTACCAGCTTCCTGGGCACACCATTTTAGCAAATTAGCCATAAGTCCCCTGAAATACTCTGGTTTGAACTCAAGGCCTCATTTTTCAATCCACAAAGACCCGCCCAACCAGCATGTTGCATGCTGCTTCTTAAATTCTCAAACCCACAAGCTTGATAAACTGTTTGGGACTCCAAATGGTAATAAAAATACAAGTGCTGGTAGAGATCAAGCACTGAAAGCTGCCTCCAGAATGGTATGGTGGGTGGTTCAGCTGAGGTCTCCCTGAGAGAGCTGTCACACAGTGAGCAGCAAGCCCACCCTGGCATCAGGATTGCTGGGTAATGAGTGCCCCTCCAGGGTTTGCTAATCCCAGGCCCAGCCACTTCCAAAAGAAGTGTGAGATCCCCAGGAAGCTGGTGGTCTCATCCACCTGTGAGCACCTCCAGTGGAAAAATATCTAAGATTACCCTTAAAGGCTCAAAAGCACACACATGAACAACACGACCCCCCTGCCCCGCCTACACGCCATGCCAGAGAATGACTCTCACCATCTTGCTCCAGTCAAGAACAGTAAGAAAAGCAATTTCCAGACTTTTGTGCTGTTTTTAAGAACAAAAGGCTGGAAATAAAAGTAAAGGAAGCACCATGCTTGCCAGCAAGAGAGCATCACCAGAATTTCAAAAGCAGGAAGAGAAACAAAACCAACGAAGCCCATTTTTCCCCTCCCCAGCCACCTGCTACCCCAAGAATGAAAAGGGAAGAGAGAAGAGTTGTCAGGTAACATCAACATCGCCACAGATTTTCTTTCAGCTGCTTACCAGTGTGGCTCCTTTTATGTACCATAAGCACATTGGGCCCAATGCAAACCATGCCACAGACGTCACATTTCAGTTTACCATTCGGAAGCCGGATTCCTCCCTCGCTTGATAGCTCCTGGATCTTTCTGTTATCCACCATCTCGTTACTCCCAATGAAGGGATCTTCCAGGCTGCTTCCTCCATCGTGAGCTCTGATAATATCTTCATGAATCAGGGGCTTCCTGTCAAATTCCTCATCACTTTGCATTTCTAGCTTTACTGNAAAAAAAAAAAAAAAAAGAAAGAAAAAAAATATTAAAATTAAACCCATATATTTTCCAAGTTCCCAACTGCTAATATAATGATAAACTTTTTACTGTTATCAATATTAAATCATAGCCTTGAAGCTCAAACCATGACGAGAGCCTCATGGTGGTGATGGCATCACAAGTTACAACCACTTATTTCTTTAAGCCTTTGGTTTGTTGAGTTTTTTTCAATTCTTAATTTCTATCCCTATTTTAAAGCTTAAGAACTCAGGTACACTGTGACCCAGACACCTGCCAAAAGTTGCAGAGATGCAGCAGGATTAAGAACCAGCCTCCGGCTTCTCAACTTGAACCATGAGAGTTGCCTCCCTCTCAAGGAGTCAAAGCTACAGGAGCAAAGGCCAAAGCCAGAGCTGCTCCTTTCAGGCTTCTCCTGCCCAGTGCCCCAAGAGGCAGGGTTCCCAAAGGCACAGCACAAGGAAACAAAGCAGGGTTGTTCCAAACCCAAGGATCTACTGAAGCCAGGCTTGTAGGCTGTGCCAGTAATCTCCAAATCACCCTGCCTGCACGGACAGGTTCCCTGATGGAGGGGAGACCAGTCTCTGGATGAGCCTCCAGTGCTTTTTTGCTCCCACCTTCTGATTCACGTCAATGGGACACTGCCAAGGCAAACAGGGCTGCTACGAGACCTACACTGCTGGATTATTTATATTTGCAAACAAAACACGTGCAGTTGAAGACCTTTCACATCTGCCTGGTGAGACTGGCGGGCTCACTGCTGATTTCTGTGATCCTCGGGTGACAGGATAAACCTCCTCTAACCACTGAGAGCTTCTGGGACGAGCAAGCCTTTAAAGGAAACAAATGTACCGGGCTTTTTCACAAAGGGATGTAAGTGCAGGGGTGTTTTGCTCATCAGATGCCTCCATTTTGATGCCTCAAGAGTTGGTTCAACCTGCCAAAAGACCTGTCCCAGAGTCAG
Source organism: Chaetops frenatus (assembly GCA_013400775.1). Classification (NCBI taxonomy): domain Eukaryota; kingdom Metazoa; phylum Chordata; class Aves; order Passeriformes; family Picathartidae; genus Chaetops; species Chaetops frenatus. Next base: position 170,578 of record VZTR01023746.1, on the reverse strand, counting down.
AGTATCCATCCACAGTGTCAGCCAGAAGGCAAGCCCACGTGTCTGCTTCCCTAAGCCTTGATCCTGCTGAGGGGTTTAACAAGGAGGTGATTCAGCCTTCATATCTAAGCAGTCTTTGACCTCTGTAGTAAGGCCATTCGCATGAGCGCTGGTGACTGCAGCAGACCTGGAGCACAAATCTGTGTGCTGGGCATGTCTGGTGTCACCAAACTCTGGCCACATGTGCACAGTGGCAACTGCCAAGGGGTTCCCATCCAGGAACCCAACAACAGAATTTTAAGTAAACACTGCAAGGCATCACAGTTTCAAACAGCTGGCCTGGAAATGTCAGAAGAAAAAAACCCTACTATTTAGAGTTCCTCCTCCATTTTCCTTTCTTCTCCTTCCCAAAAAACACAGGGTTCAGAGACTGATATTGATGTTGCAACCCTAAATCACTGCTGTTACTCCCAGGGAAAGCATAGTGAACAGGGTGAAGGCACCAGAGACCAAGCAACAGTAAGATGTTTCTTTTTAATCATAAAATAGTTGAAACATCTTTCGCTACTCATCAAAGCACTAATGGGAGCTAAGGAATGAAAAGAAAGTACTGTTACGGCAAAGCCCATCCAGAGCAAGGACACTGCTGCATCAGATCACAGCAGCCCAGTATCAGCACAGGCACCACCATCCAAACGGCCTGTAACTACAAAATATTTGAGTGCATCACTTATAGAAGGGAAATAATATTTTTTTTTGCCACACAGATGCATTTATTGCTCTTAAAAGAGTAAGAAACATCCCAGACTGAGAGGTCAACTAGGATGTGTCCCCAGGCAATGCCCTGGGGTAGAAACAGATCAAGAAGAGGCAGTTTTCATGGGGAGCAGGACGGGACTGGCTCTACCATGGCAGCAAGACAAGCCATAGGAAGCCCTACTGCCCTGGTGCCGAGCCCAAGTGGCACAGCCAACAGCCTTCTGACCAGGAGGATCTACCCTTGTGGAGGGCTGAGCAGGAAGGAGAAGAACAGGAGCTCTGGCAGCTCTGTGGCCTGTCAGAGAGAGAGCTGAGGTCCCAGACCCACCTCCCCATGGAAAGCACACACTGGTGATTTATGGACAACCCAGTTTCAGAGCAAAGGAATGGCAGTTCCCTCTAATAATAGCAGCCTTTCGAGGCATTCAGCAAGTCTGAGAATGGAGCCCAAAGAAACAGTTCGCTGGCTTTAGGAGCAGAATTTAATACACTCGGCCACACAAGTAGCTACAGCAGAGCCAGAAGTAGTGCCCTGTGCTCCTTACCTAAAACCCCAGGTTGCTGCCTGTATGCTGTCCTGGCACAGTACTGCACAAAATATCCAAAAGCCGCATCCCAACTGTGCATATTTACATGTACTCACAAGAGGGAAAGTCTTGGATCTTACATATATAAATTTTTCTCTGTTTCTCCGATTTAGAATAACAAACACTGGAGTGCAGTTAGTGCTGAGCACCACGACTTCCCATTCACAGCTGTGGAGCTCTGCCTGCTAAGCACACATGAAAACAAGGCTGTGAGAGCTTACAAGTGGGAAGACCACTTACTTTATCTTCCTTCCCCTATCACTTCTTTCTGCTGAATGATGCTTTCATGCAACAGGATAAGCAGCACAACCAAACGGCGTGAGCCGTTTGCTGAGGCACAGCCTCCCCACACACACAGAAGGGAAATAATATCCGGCACACAGAGCTCACAAAGCCCAAGGAATTCACTCTGCATCCTTCAAAGCATCCCAGCTATTCTATGGAGCTGTGCAGGCTGTTTGCTCTTCCTCCTTCCCTCACCTTCATGCACACAGAGCACTGCCACTGCCATTTTCAGAAACCCTGTGGTAGCTGCAGAAATGTTTCCTCCAGCTGGGACCAGCCACAGGTCTCCAAGGAGGGGAGCAGGGATCTCCTTGGCTCGTTGTGAGGGCTGTGCCAATCAGGTCATCTCCTCTGCCTTACATCATATGGGTGTATATATTAGGCTGTGTGGTAGCTTGCATACAAACAGGCAGCTAAATTGCATATAGTCTGCTTTCTCTGTTCTCAGCCAGCCTTGGAAGCTGCAATCATTTCGTAGTTGCGCTGTCTTTGTTTTCACCTACAGCACTCAGGGAGCACAATGAACTCTGATGCAAAGGAAAAAGAAATGTTCAAGGGATGTTGATGGCTATCCTGCATCATTTGCAAGGCTCCACATCAAATTTCACCCTGTGCTCCCCTGCCTTTCTTGTTCCCATGCTTGGTAAAAGCATAAATAAGTAAATGGATTTTTTTTTGAGGTTTTTTAAAGTTTTTGGGACACTCCAGAAAAAAAAAAATGACAGCAAAAGAGATAGCAGGGATAAAACTGTAATCCAGCTCACTGCAAAAGCATGAACTTGAAGTCAAACCATTTCCCTCCAGTTAATACACATTTCTTCTACTTTTTCCATTCTGGCAGAGCACCTTGTGGGGAAAAACATAAGACAAGCACCACAAAAGCTTCTACCTGTGAATACAAAGCTAATGGCATGTATTTTCCAGTCCACACATTTAAAATTGCTTTCTTTTTCATTTTTCTTTATTTTTTTAGGTTTGGTGTTAGGGTTTGTTTTTTTTTTTTTTTTTTTTTTTTTTTTTTTTTTTTTTTTTTTTTTTTTTTTTTTTTTCTTTTTGTTCAGCACACCAATCAGCTGATCCTGAATCACACTTCATCCTGAGTGGCCAAACTGAATACAGTTATTCTTAATGTCTCGTAAGTGTCAATTAAACTCAAATTCCCTGTTAAACAGTTTCTTGGGAACTTTTCAGTACAAAAATATTTCCTTCACCCACAAATTAGTGTGGCTACAAACCAGAAGCTGGAAGGTCCACCTAAAAAAAACATTCCTGGTATTTCATCCTCTGTCATGAAAGTTTTCCCCTCAAAAGTGAGATCTGGGGGAAAAAAACTCTTCTGCCTTGCTGAGAGATTTGATCCCCAGGTGGAACATGAATTAAAGCATGGGACATCTTAAGCAAGCAAACTAGAGTGCAATTCCCACTAAGAAACAGAATTCCTCCTGTCAGACACACCAGGGAGCAGGCAGCAGGACTGTACCCCTCTGTCTCCTCCACTGTCTGCTGTCCTAGGTCAATGCTTATTTTATCTGGCCTTGGAAAGCCAGGCTGGCCACTGTCACCGAGGGTTTGTGGTCTCCAGCTGGAGGCTGGCCTTTCCTGGCAGCAGCCATGTACCACCAGCCCCTTCCTGCTGCCCCCGGAGCAGCAGCAATTCAAGCCAGACCCCTCAAGGCCTCCCACGCCTCTTCCCCCATCACCTTTCTCTCACCAGCAGGAAACAAAGCTTTGGCCTGGCTTCAGATACTCATCCTTGAGAAGGCAAAATTCAAACCTGCCGCCCCCAAGGAGCCTTGGATGGCTCTGTGGGCGAGCACAGCGAAGGACATTCACAGACACAACGTGTTCTCTAACCAGAGTGGCCTGAGAGCACCAACAATCTCAGGGTCTGCTCCAGCTTCTCTGTCCAGAACACAACAAAAAGCAGCATTCAAAGCCTGGGTGATGTGTGTGTGCACTCAGATGCAGAGAAGTTATGAAATTGGTACTTCCCTCTGGAAAACGAGGCTGAGCCCTAAGTACAGCAGCACAACGACAAGCATCTACAGCACAGCCTTGTGCGTATCATCCTGTCAGTGGTCAGTGACACCACCTATTTTAATCAAGCACTTCTCCTAGGCCGTGGATTAATGACATTGCTAATTGGCAGCTACAGACAAGTAAAAAATGACCCAGTTTCTAACACGTTTTGAACCCAATTCTTACACATCACAAGCCTTGGAGGTGGTGTGTCCTTATACTATTAAACTCCCCATTTTTACACTATCAAAAGCACTCAGCAAGCATGAGTGTAATACAGTTAATTTTAAGAACCAGAATGGCAAACCGATGAGTGTTTTGTAAGATGAAAATTAAAGGAGGAGGGGGTAGAACCCTTCTATCTTGATGGATTTTTAAAGTTCAAGGTAAGGAATGCCAGAAGTTGGAAACAATGATCCCTGCCTCTTGTTCAGTCTAAGAGCACTCTGCTAGTAAAAAGGGTCCTTAAAGAGGGTGTTTACCTCAGTCCAGAAGCGTAGTGAGACTTTAATGCATGTTCAAACATAGTTTCCTCCTGGATTAGTACAAAATAGTGTTGGGTGAAAGAAAACTTAATCTTTGAGTTTCTTGTTGCTGGCAGAATTTGGGTCTTAGTTAACAACACTTTTCAAGTTCATTTCAGCTTAATTGTGAGCTATTAAATGTGTAAACAAGGGAGCACCAGCAAGTCTTCCCTTTTTAGAAAGGCACACACACAAGAGGTGAGAACGCAGCCAAGCAGCGGCAGAGCCAGGCACTGAATCGGCTCTGTTGTCACCTCATAGCCACAAAGTACTTAACTAACAGGTTGACATTAAAAAGCAAATAGCTTTAGCAAATACTGTTTAGTTCCTGAGAAACGAGCAAGCCTCCCCCCTTCTGAGGAGCAGGTACCACTCCAAAGCTGTGATGCTAAGGCATAAGCAGAGTGAGGTCTGCTCAAGGCACCGGCAGCGCATCTGCTGCTCAGGAGAAAAGAAGAAGTCTCTTCAACGGCACCTGTGGGCAACACTGAAATGGAAGCTGTTCCAGCTGAGTGTTAGAAGGGTGTATTTCAAGGGAGCCTGTTTTGCTTTCACAGTAGATTGAAGCTTTCTGGAAGCTTAGAGAGAAGTGAAGCTGAATCTGGATGGAAAAAATGAGGGTGAATATCACCTGCAAAAGAGGGAAATTACCCAACTCTTACCTCGACTCAAATATCAAAATGTCTGATCACGGACATTCCCAATGCTGAGTGTTACATGTGTTTATTGCAAGCTCCAAAGTTAGAGCTTTTGGCCACTGAGCCAGGGCCAATCTTAGATGGTGATACCATTTTGTCATGAATGACCTCTGCAGGGTTCTGTCCATTCTCAACAGATAAATCAAACCAAACAGTTCACCACTAATAAAAAAGAGAAAGGAACGTTTTAGAAACTTTGTGCCCAGTCCTTTTCTGCATGCCACAAACGGGATTCTTCAAGCCCACAAGGAGGTGGTTAATGCGCCAGAAATTCAGTGAGAACTGATCGGCTTATTTAGGGATCCTTAGAAATTTTTAGTTTTCACATTGAAGAATCTCAGTTTAAGCCTGCTACCTCTGAAGTCAATTTAAACTCTCACTAAATGCAACAGAAGACTTATTTCATATCTTCTGGAGGTGGTGTGTGCAGTAAGTGTAGACTAACAGGTCTGTTACACCCAAGTTTAGTTTAAATTAGGATGCTGTTGCATAGCTAAGCCAAGCTTCAGTCAGGTTTTAGCTGACATAAACTGTGGTTGCCATCCTCCCTCAATCTCCACCCCTTCCATCTCTTATACTGGCACCAGTGATCACGGAACTGGGTGCTACACCAATCTGGTTGAAAATCGATCTTCCTGAGAAAAATCAAACCTTTTCAGCTGGATCAGACCCCTGACCAGGTGTACTGTGCCATCACAAAACACCTCGTTTTGGCTCATGTGGAGCAGCATCCCAGATGTCACCGCACACTTTCAGCAGCAATGGTTCTACATCACCAGGTGACTTCTCCCGACCCAGCCCTCCAAGGCCAGACACAAGGAATGAAGACTGCAGCACTGAAACCTGTGAAGTAACTTTTATGCTCAAATGGCCATACAAGCTTATGTAAATATTAAGCTGAAAAAACTAGTTACAGTTGCAAGGGCTCTGATTTAAGCAAACAGCATCCCAGCAAGAGCAGCATTAAGAGCTGAAATCTCTTTTCTATCACAGGGCCCAATTTTGATGGTTTCAATGACACACATGCCAGGAATGTTTTGAGCCAGCAATCCTTCCAGTCTCCCACAAGGTCACATTCAGTGAGATTCCTGCTGTAGTCCCGAGGCTGGGACATTGAGTAAGGAGTTCCTTGGTGCAAGTAAGGATGGCAGTACCTAGCCCAGAATCTGGCCCAGATGCCCAGCCTTCAGGCATGACTCTTTGCTCACCACAAGTCACCCATGCTGCATACCTCCATCTGGCAAGAGTATGAACTCCTAATTGAATATATATGATTGCTCAGTGTCGCAAGATTCCTCTCCAGAAAGACCTCAGGCTAAATTTCACCCACAAATGCATCTACGCAAGCAGCACTTACACAAGCGAGAGTCATGTATTCATATCCCAGGGTAGGAAAAGTACTCCTGATGACCCAGCCTCCCCCTCCCTTTTTGCCTGTACTTACAAAGTAATATGGTGCAACAAATATTGTGCTTAATGTAATACAAGGTTTCTACCAATTCCCTATAGTTGCAAGAAGGAGTTTCCCTTTCCCATTACACCCCTACCCTTTTGCAGGGCCAGAACCTGATCCCTATGCAAGATGAGTGAACACAGCAGGAATCTGCTCCTAGCTGCTGTCCCCTCTACAGATGTTCAAGGTAACTCAGATGATAGTCTTGGACTCATGGATTTTCCCCTAAGGTCAAACAAGGTGCAATTGTAGGATATATCTTTATTTGTTTTGCTATTTTTTTTCCTGTTTTGATGGGTTGAGAGGCAGCAGGATTTTCTTTTTCCTCTCCTTTTGCTGTTGTACAAGACATGGTTTTCTGGACAAGTGTCATCTGGCAAACTCTGCCTTTACAAAAGACCTGCCCAGCCCTTGTGTGCTCCCCTGCTCTCTCCTCCAGCACGCTGCAGCCACTGGGACTTTCTGCCTTTGTGTGAATGATTTCCCACTTGTTTCTGGGGGGCAGGTGATGCTGAGGGCAGTGGTGCTCAGCAGGTGCTCTCCAGGGCCCTTCCACTGTGAAGTTCCACGTTGCAGTGGCTGTGCAGTGCAGGAGGCAGGTTCAGTGCTGTGGGTCATCTCCCACAGCCTGTCCCTTGCCCACCTAGAGCGAGTCTCTTACTGTCTGCAACGTGTACGTGAAACACTGTCAGTCTCCTCTCCTACCCCAGATCTTTTTTACTTCAGTGGAGCTATTTCTGATGCACACAGAAAAGCAGAGAGAGGAGGAGAAATAAAGGCTCAGTCCTGTATTGAAACATTCTGTCTCTCAAAACATTAAACCATGAACACTTTCTTAAGACCAGTTCAGATTCTAATAAGGGAGCAGAATAAACACACATTCATTGAGAAGTGACACAACATTTGCCCCTAAGTGGATTTGCTAAGAGGCTGCTGAGAGCTCTATATGCTACCAAAACTAGAAGTTTGTAATGGAAAATGCTGACAAACTACAGCTCTATATGGCTCATCCCTTAGAAACAAAAATAAAGTGACTGATATCCATCTGAAGAGACCAAAACCTTATTGCTCACTCATTGTCATCTCTGCTTCCTAAAAAGTGCAGGACTTCCCAAAACGCTTTCCAGCATATGCACAGGGTAGTAATTACAACAGTAACGATTATTTCATTTATAAGGAACTCTCCATAAGGGATCTGCATTATATATGAAAATAGACCTGAAGAAGTTGTTTGAAGCCATTGGAATCACTTCTCTGGGTCTGGACTTTGCTTCATTTTCTGGCATTTTTACCACTAAAGACATTATCTTAAATCAGTGAAAGGCTTTCATTACAAAGTTACACGTCATCATTCACAGTTTTCAGGAAAAGTTTTATTTATTTCTCATTCTATAAACTTTAAATCACCTTAATGCAACCTGACCTAGCCATGTCCTACTCCTCTAAATAAGGCACCTCCCCAACTCATCAACCCATGGAAAATTATAGGATAAGCACCTGCCACAAAAATATTTTCTGTCTTTGTCACTATATTGTAAAAAGCAGACAAACAACAAAACCTGTTTCATTTATTTGTTTGAGCCAAAGCCTTGTCTGCACCCTGGGAGGCAGGTGGCTGCTGCAAAAGAAGTGGGCAGGTCCCCAGGTCCATTTGCAGCCCTGGATCATTGCAAATACCTGAGAGCAGGGACTTCTCCCTGTGCACCTCACAGTCACTGCTGGGCTGGACTCCTGCGTGAGTAGAAGAAATAAAAGGGAAAGCAGCTTTGCCTAACCACAGTATGACTACACAACATTGAAGGACAACTCTTAAAATCCAATGTCTTTGTAAATGCTGACTTCTGTCAGCATGGTGCTGCTTTGAGACATGTATTTTTACCTGAGGTAGCTAAAAAACCAAAAATTGTATGTCCTTACTTGGTTTATTTTTTTTTCTAATTATTTGAGACGGTAAATGAGGACAAGGACTTAGGGATCTGGAAATACCTGCTCACAGTTCAGAGACCCCAGCAGTACTGAGTTCAGCCCATTAAGGCAGAACTTAGAGCACAAAAATGCATCCACATCTCAAGATGCACATGAAAGGGATAGTCCAAGAGCCACTTATGGTATGTTATAAGGACGGCAGCACCTGGTTTAGTCATTTAACTTTTCCAAATATAAAGGACAGTAGAGTTTATAGTCACTTTCCATTTTCATAAGTCACTTCAAGAATCCAAATCTGTTTAAACCCAGATTTTAATATACTAAGAACGAGGGGAGGGTATCTCTGTTGCTTCCTTCCCACAACTTAAAACACACCAGTTATTAAAGCAGCAAGACATTTAAATGACTATTCATTCTGATTTTTTTTTTTAAAGCATTGCTAGGCTTTCACCTGTATCATTACTATGTAGGCAGTGACAGATGGCAATGGAAAAATATAAAATAACTCTTAGAGTATTAACTTTTTTCAGTACCGTATGTGTCAGATTCTTTAGCATAAATAAATGGCATTACACAGTCTCATTAAATCTATACATCTGTGTAGTAACTTGCAATTTATGGATATTTTCTGACACAATGTTCAAACCAACAGGTTTAGCTCACATGTTTCTTTTCTCACCATGCCATCTCCAAGTCACCAGAAAAGCAAACAAAAGCAAAACCCTACACTAAATATTCCTGAAGAATTCTATGAGAAGATTTGCTATTCATCATCTACACATATTTAAGGCAATAAGAAGGGAAAAGGGTGGTGGGATCAGAGAAGAAAGGGACTGGAGAGAGCTGGCAAGTAAAACACATAATTAGGTACCTAAAATTTACATCTCTATCAAGGAAGAGATGACTCCCCAAGTTAGATTAAAACAATAACAATAGGGACAAAAACAGGCACATTTTCTCCTATTGCCCACTGACGCACAAAGAGCCCCCACCACATTTTCACCAGAGCACCCAGGAGCCCCGAGCAGATGCCCCATGGACTGCTGTGCCCAGACAGAGCAGGGACTGCAGGACTGAACGCCGAGCTGGAACGGCTCAGGCTGCCGAGGGGCTCAGGCCATCAGCCACCACACAGAAAGGTGCTGTGAGTGGCTTTGAGCACCACTTACCACTATCCAGAGGAATCAGGAACTTAGAGACGTAAGAGCTGCATACACTGAAGCATCTAATTCTTCCTCAGGCCTTTCCCAAACATGCCCCATAAACTCAGCTACTCCATGGGAACCAGGTGTCCAACCACTCCATAGAGCCATGCACATAGGCTCTGGTGGATGGTGGAACGAGTTCTTGCTTCTGCACCCCAGGTTACAGGGGTACAGCAGGGACACTGCACTTCCTGGGACACAGGGTGCTGAGGAAGGTGGGATGGCAGGAGAGAGCTGGCTTGTACACACCAACCTACTCCTGGGAGCACTCCCAGGCCTGCCTTCATTCATCCTTGAACAGGAGCAGGCAGCTGTGGGGACTTCACAGCTGCTCTAGTCCCAGTTAAGAAGACTCTTTTTGGACAACAAGCTGTGTTTGGGAGTCCTCCCCTTAACACAAGAGCCCTCTGGTCCAGGCTGGTGGAACAGGATGCAGCACCACTTGCTGTTACCAAACATTTATTAAAGATGTCAACAACAGATAAAAATCTGTAAATACAGCCGCAGTCCCAGAACAAGGAGTCCAGCAGCTCTGCAACTGCAGTCCCCACGGCTGTGTTTCAATAGGTACCTCTCCTTTTCACTCTTTTGGCAGTGCCTTTGGAGATGTTCTCCCGAGAGCTGCAAAGGATCTGGAGAGCCGTTCACTGAATATCAATGTACACTCCTGCTTGAGCACCAAATCACACCTTAGACAAACTCCAGCCCAGGTGACACATTACCAAGTGAAAAAATGAAATCTGACATTAGCAGCAACTCCTGCACGTCACACCCTTTTGTCTGCTTGGGTAAAGGATCTGTTGGGAGCTATTTATGGACTGGCTCTTTTCCTCTAGGAGGAGCTGGTATTTCTGCCTAAAATTAAGATGGCTTGACACTTCCTACGATGAGGCCCTGTTTTTTACTTGCTTATCACTTTGCCAAAAACAAGTTAGGCTGAAATGTATAGACCATATTTTAATTTTGTGAGTGTGTGTGAAACTGCAAATCAAAACAGTTGAACTGGGTCTGACTAAGAGGTCAGAGAAACCACCACCCCTGGTTCTTAGTGTTCAGGTCAGGTGATCCACCAATCGGCCAAAATAGCAAAGCCTGCTTTCCTATGGATTTGTACCCCTAGCCTCTTTCAAGCCCTCTTTCCTTGCAGGAATTGCAATTTGGGTACCTGCAGAAAGAGTAACTTTTAAGCTCCACTCACCTTTCCCCTCACTAATGAGGATCAGCAATCCCAAGAGATCCCCTGACCATGCAACTACATCTCATGGGTACACTTCTTACTGCATCAGTTCAAGGAAAGTCAGACCCAGAGACAAAACATCACTGACATGCCTTACTTTGGTTTTGAGGAGAGGTCATGTGCATTTAAAAATCATTACTCGTGGCAATGAAAAGAAGGGGGGGAAAAAAAGGAAGAAAAGGGGAAAGAAATTGGCATCCTAAGAGGCTCACTAAAGCTCTTTAAAGTGCATAATTCCATCATCATACTGTACATAGCACACAATCTCTGAGGGGTAATTATCCATGGATTGGAAGCCAGTGTGAATATACACACAGTCAATATGATGTGCTTGCTCCTGCTTCTCTTTTTTTCTTTTTCTTTTTTTTTTTTTTTAAATCAATTTTAATTGTTGTGGATCTATTTCTGCTAATAAAAGAGAGTGAACTGATTCTGGTCGGATAGATTTCTGGATACGGAAAATGAGCGAGCAAAACATGTGAGAGTACTTACTGTATTACCAGAAATATTTATAAATGGCTCTTCCCTCCCTCAGCTGGCAGAATACCAAAGCACTGAGGAAGCAGCACGGATGGTTTCTGAAGGGATGGAGAAAGCAAAGGTCCACTCCTCCTCCACCAGCCCGGGAAAGCAATGCCACAGAGCTTCAGCAGAAGCCCAGGCTGGAACTGCTCTAACAGCAGCATCTCCCCTCTTGTTAAGGGGCGAGCACTACTGTGAGTGCAAACTGTACCAGAGACGATCACAAATGAGCCCCTACAGGGAATACATAATGTGTCTACTGAGTTGGAACAATATATGAACTGGAGATCCACGGTTTTTTTGTAACTCAGATGTGATTCCCAGGAATGTCAGTCATTCCAGCTGAGGACAATCATGTTCTCTCAAGGCTTGATGCCTCCACATAACAAGCTCAACCCAGACTCTTTGGGCTTGACAGTACTGAAACGTTCCCTGTAAAACACAAAACTAGTTAGCTGCACTTACATCAGCAAAAATAAAAACGTGGAGACAAACACATTTACGAGGAGCACTGACAAATCACCCCTACTCTTGCATGAGAACTTGGCTAAGCCAGGAAGGACTCTGTCCCCCAGAGCTCCTGCAAAGGGAGTTTCAGCAGAGGTACACGCTACACACACAGCAGTGCCAGGCTGCAGATTCCTTGCAGGGACACGTGCCTTTGTGTGACTCCCACCTGCACACAGACCAACTTTCTAGAACTGGATTAACCAAATACACACTCTGAACTTTGTCTAGCATCACGATCTGTTTTTATGTATCCCACTTGTGTGGACTGCAGGTTTTCCTGGGGAGACAAGCACTCCACTGGCCACTGTGCTCCTGGCTGTCCCCATGTGCAGCTGGTACCATGGGAGTGTCCCCAGCCTGCTCTCCAGTACCAGTAGTGGAGGACTACAATGAGGTGCACCAATTCCCAAGTTAGCCTGTGCATGTGAAAATGCCTGGGGGTCCTGATTCAGTGCAATACTTAAGCAATCACTGATCTTTAATGTTAAAGTCAACAGGACTTTGGTACATCCATAGGTAATTACATGAATTCATCACTGGGCTGAGCAAGCATGTTCCAGCTCACAAAAGCAAGGAAAGGACAACGTGCAGGAAGAACAAAAAGCCTTCAGGAAAGGATTAGCAGTGTCACAAGTTAAACATCTCCTCCCTGATGACATACAGGATCGGGTCAACTGTGCAGGCAAGCGAGAACGCTGTAGCATGAAGTCACAAATGGTATAGCCTGCTCAAACTACTGCCTGTAGTAGCTCTGCAGGTAAGAAATACAGAACACTGAAGTACAATAAGCAATACTTTCATAGCTCTACTCTGTAGAAGAGGTAGGGATTTTTCAGTGTTTAACTGCACATCATTGCTATTCCAGATCTGCTACTTGGCTGTTTTAACCTACCTAGCAGATTTAAGTGTAAGAAATAACAATAAACTTCTCTGTAATCAACCCCTGAAACCCTGCAACTCTTGCTTTACGGTTCTAAAAACCATAACCTATGAGGGCTATAACCTAATAGTGATATGCTATCATTAACTGGCTACTGAATCACAACAAATAATGTGGAACAACCTGAGCAGCAACTCCACCCTACTATTTTAAAAATAGATTGTTACCTATTTGGTGACAACATGAACACATCTCAGTTATATAGTACTAAGCAACCTAACACTAGTTATGACCAATCTTGGGTTTAAAAAAAAAGCATTATTTAAAAAATCACCTTAATCCACACTAAACACACAAGTTCTTCAGATGATTATGTCTTCTCATAAGTACAGGAAATATCAAGAATTTACAGTAGGTCGTTTGAGTCCCCTCGTTTACAGCAGGCAGAAAGTAGTTCAGCACCTGCTGAAATAATTGCCGAGCAAGGAAAAGATAAAGATATAAAGCAAATTTATTGGCTGTCTAGCAGACTTTACATTCAATTTTCCCTTGTCCCAGTCTCATCAAGTGTATGTACCTGCACAATTCTAGTTGTGAAGGCTACGGTCACAGCTGAGTCAGATTCAACTACCCCTGTGCCAGATTTGATCTGAGGGGTTCAGGAAGGTGGTGGGTGTACCCCCAGGAGGGACATACAATTTTCTATATCACATGCCATGCTTCATTTATCTGCTTGCATGTGCACAGTGATTTCAATGACTTCCTTTAAAGTTCCGGAGCATTCACAACCACCTTTATTCGTGCATATATGCTAAAGACTCTTTGCAGAAAGTGACTTGCTCATATAACAACGCCTCGTTACTACTCTGTTGCCAGGTTTCTGGCCTGGGGCTTTGGGATCAGCAGCTTCCTTAAAGATACCATCAACAGGGAATTCTCACTCTAGGGTAAGAATAAAGCATCTACCATGAGGCAGAGTCTGAGATGTTTAACGCTTGGAGATTTATTTCAGGCACCTGCACCCCACACACACAGAGGTGGAATATTCCCGTCTCCAACTTTCAGTTCTGGTAGGAGACATAAGGAAAAGAGAGTTTTCACAGTGACTACCAAACACAAAGAAATAATCACAGGGGTCAAACAAACAGAAATGTTTCATCTGCTATGAAAATCATTTGAGTTGACTCAAGACATTTGTTTGGGCAAAAAGAAAATAAAACCTTTCTGAGTTGTGTCACCTCCCCCTTTCAAGTGCCGGCCCTTTTGAGCTGAAATACATAATTTTGAAACAAACATGGAAATGTTTTCTACTTTCAGACATCAAAAACCATTTCAGGATTGCTGAGGCATTTTCTCCCCCAACATTTTCATCTAACGACTCAAATTTCATTCTGGTCCTGCTTATAAGCTGCCTTTTTCAACAAATCTATTATTTGCCATTTCCACCTAGTGGTTTCCAAAACAAGCTCATTCCCAACAGGCTGTAAGGATGCAAACCAGTCTCAGCTCAGTCTTTTGCAACAGGAACCATGAACTCATTTAAATGAAAGAATTTCTGAAATGGGCATTGGCTAAATAAGTTTGTTTGGTTTTTTTTAACTTAATAAAACAAAAGAGTAAACATTTGAAACCTCTGTGTCCTTAACTATACCATGACAATTACATAATATTTTGGAGAGTGATACAGCTAAGCCTCCTATCCCGTTCTGCAGTGCAGATGGTTAATTCAGAAGCCCTTCACTGGCTGCCCAAGCACAACAGGGACAAAGAAGCTCTGCAGCCACTACACCTCCATGATCCTGGAGCTGCACCCTCTGCTGTGCCTGGAAACAAAGCATCTGAAAATGACCCTGGGGTGGGAAGGGGGCAGTGATGGAACAACAAGGCTGGGAACAAACAGAAAGGTCTGTGTGTCTGTGTGAGCAGCGCTGTCCCCAAGCAGGGCTCAGGCTCTTCAAGGACCCAGCTTTCCTCTCCTGCTGCACTTCCTGCCTACCTGCTACAACCCTGGCTTCACTCCAGCTCTGCTCCCAGAGGGAAGTCAGCACGAGGCTGCTATAGATACTCCAGTGCCTTGCTGAATTTATAAACCCCTTCACTTCTCTGGGCTCTAAACTTCCACTCAAGATCAGTTAAGACACTTTCATAAATCTTACTTGGCATCTAGTTGCATCTTTAGGTGCCTAAACACATGTTTAAACAGGAATCTAAATCTCTTTGCAACTCAGTTCATCTACAAAATAGAGGTTGTAATTCCTTATCTTATGGGGGTTCAGAGACAATAAATTGATTAACGTTGGAGATTAATGTTCATGTGCTTAAGTCAATGGAAGCAGAAACAAATCCTAATTCAGGGTGACATAGAACGCTTACAGGACTCCCAGCATTTGTAAAGCTACTGCCTTCTCTGTCATGGACAAGATACATCTGCTTGCAAAGAAACTTGCACAATCTTCACTCCATATATTTTGGCTCAAGCTAGAAGTAGCAGTCTGCCTCTTTTATGAGCCCTTCAGAAAAAATATCGTCGTACAGCCTTTAAATTATCTACTGGTGGGTTCAATGAATTTGATGAAGAAAAGCTTGGAACATAAATCCAAGTGACAACTGAAGTTTAACACAGGCTGCAAGGAAGAGAAAGGCAGGCAGGACTTTGCATATGTTTGCACAAAAGAGAAATTGTTTGAGTGAGTGGGAAGAAATTTCTAAGGCTGATGCCTTATAATATGACCCCATGCCAGTTGAGGTGTCTTTCATGAAGACATCACGTGCTGTTGATTCCATGACTCATTATTTCCAATGTTAAAAGTATGGCTGGACACCATACTAAGAAGGGAAATGATTTTATGTCACTACAGTAATTTTTTCTTATATTGCAAACAGAATACATTGATTAAAGTACACAGAATCTGGATGTTAATTTAAGGCAAAATAGATAATTAATAGTAGTTTGGAAAGAAGAAGAAACAACATCTGCTAAAGCAGCATCTCTTTGAAGAGACATGGAACAAAACCTTATCTAATATCTAATATTCAATTCATTTTATCCTCTATAAAAAACACGACGAGCACCAGCTTTAATGAGGGGTCGCATGAACAGAAAATATCAAGGCTGACATTGTGGAAGTCATGAAGATAAAGCAGACCTTGAATCAGATGGAAAGAAGAACCTCTACCTCCCTTTGGCATCTGCCAGACACTTTGAGCACTTACTCAGGCTGACGGAGCCCAAGCTCTCCGTGGTGCTGGCTGCAGCCTCTGCCTTCTAAGCTGGCAAGGGTGTTGATCACACATCTGTTTTCATCACAAATTCCATCTGGATTTTAGAATTCTTGATTTAGATCTCATCAAGACTCACACACATCTGCAGAGAGCTTTGATTTCTAGACACCAAAGGTTTCCAGTGAGAAAAAGCTGCTCTGAATAGTTTTCCACCCACTCTCACAGCAAGACTGATAACAGTGCATTTGTACCAGTGCTTTTGGATGGAAGAGGTACACACACACATATATACATAAATGCAGACACATGTGCTGCTGCTGGTGAAGCTCTGCTCTTTTCTTAGCTTGGGTTTGGCTGTCCTTGATTGAAAAACATTGCAGCAGCCTGAACTCATCAGTCTGCCCTGAGCCCAGCAGCACAGGTTTTAATGAGGAAATATCTGCTGACAGCTTTTGTTTCTACTGTACCTTTAACTGGTGGCAGTAGAATTTAGGAAAGGACATGGATGTCAGCTGGATACTGAACATCACTGGCCACTGGTCAATCATCAAGCAAACAGCAGGGCTGAATGGAATGGATTTGACCCAGAGGTGACCAATTTTTCAAAATATTACATGTGACCATTTCTTAAACAGATTAGATGACACATTCTCAGCTAAACATACACCAGAAAATGGCACTGTTATCATCCTTTTTGTTCTCTTTTTGGAAAAAAACAGAGGGCAAACTTTCAAAACTTTCAACCTTCTTAAAAAGGCAGTGAGCTTTCTGCATTCCTGACCTTTCACTTGCAGAGGGAATGCTGATTTCTTGCTGAGCTATGGCTCTGATCATCCCTGCCAAAGCTAAGACGTACACGAGCTGGCTTACCCTTGTTTCCACTGGCTGCTGGAGCACGCCAAAGAGACTGTGTGCCCTCCTGCCTCCAGCACCCAGCCAAGCAACGTGATACTTTTCAGAACCTTATATAGCACTTTAGGAGCTGTATAGAGGAGCTCGAAACAGGATGACACAGAGGGCAGCAGTGCAGGGAAGTTGAGAAATGTCTTCTACTTTTGCTCTCAAGCAGATCAAATGGTCAGTTCAAAGTGGGGCAAGATCAACTCCCTAACTTTTTGGAGGCAAAAGTTAGCTGAAAGACTAGAATAACACAGAGTAGGAGTGGAAGTGGATGTGCTCACCCACAGACAAAAAAAGAAGGTTTATTCAAGAATTGCAGTATGACAATCATGCAATGCAAATGCCCCAGTGAAGTGAAAATGTGCAGTCAGTCCTGGAGCCCGAGGTTTCAGCATTCCCAAAGCAGGGCAGCAAACTGCAGCACCCTGGGAGCGGCCTTTGGCCGTATCATTTCTCCCAGTAAGCCCAACAGGAAACACTAGTGCTGAACAACTACTGCTAAATACCCAAGCTACTACTAGAATGCCAAAGCTTGTGCCTACAGATCCTAAACAGTGCCAGGGTCCCTTCCTGCCCTGTAGTGTTTTACCCAATGTAAGGAAAAGGTGAGACAGAAAAAAGGTCTGTCAGGAGGTCTGTACCTGCACTGCCGACTCATCTATGCTGTTATTTACTGTAGTGCCTAAGATATGCCACAGTCCTATGACACTACTTCTGAATGAAGAAAAAGGGATCAGTGTTTCATTTTACAACCATTGCAGCACAGATCTGGGGTGCTCCCTACCAGTATCAGCAAAGACAGGCTGCTCCTTCAGGCCTGAGGAGAAGAGAATTTGGCCCAAGATGTTAAAGGGTTATTTTAAGGAATGCTTTTCTCTTTCTCCCTTCTCTCTCTCTCTCCATTTGTTTGTTTTGGAATTGATACCAGGAAAAAAAAATGTAACTAGGAAACAGAATACATAACCGCCTGAGGTGATGTACAAGAAGTTTCTTCGCATTCTCTGACTTTTTCCTGGTTAAAACCAGTTTGCCTGGGGATGGGCCAGCTCGGTTTCGGCTTCTCCTGCTTTCCCAGCATTCCAGAGAATAGCATGACCTTCATTAACTCAACACAGCAACTGGATCCAGCTAACAAAATCCAACACATGTAGGCACTTGTTCCCCTCGTCCTCAAGGGTAGAGAAACACGGATACCATTGTTCCAAAACTGGCCTTGTCATTTCCAGTCCTTATCCTCTCACAACAGATGCTATCAGGACTGCTCCTTGCTGGTCAAAGACTGAAGCAGCTTCTTGGCACCCTTTCTGCTCACTGAATTAACACCCAGTTGTTCTCTTAACTGTAAATCTAGTGAGAGAACTTTGCAAAAAAATATCATTTACAAGAAATGATATATAACTAGTAGCCAGGGCTCTGTACTTGTGTTGGCTGGGTGTCAGGGTATCTGTTACTGAGAATATGGACTTGTTCATATTTCAAAAAAAAAAAAACAAACAAAACCAAACCAAACCCAAAACCAGCAAACCAAACAATAGCAGAAAACTTCAGCATTGTAGCAGTCTGGATGTGGTTTGATGCATTAGGGGGCATGGGGGAAGGAAAGGTCTAGACAGCCTGCAATATTATGTATCTGAAGATACAACAGAGATAGTGGGGAATGCACTGAATATAACAGACTGGCCTCATATTTCAGTATTTATTCAAACTTTTCATGTTTTCAGATGAAATTCCACTTAGAAAAAAATCCAACAGCTATGGGCAGCAGAAAGCAAAAGCTCACTACTATGATCTAAAATAAAGCAAGCTCTCTACCATTCACACTCAGGACCAGCACTCACAAGCCCAGATTTGGCAGTGGCAGGTCTTACACATCCCCTACGTCCGGCTACCTTCAGTTTTTCTGTATTGACAGATGAGTGATCAAGAGAAGCTTCAGACCTAGTAACTTTGAAACTGGACTCTGCACCTCATCTAGGGCAGAGAACTGCAGTAGAGGGACTGCATCCTTTTATTCACTATGCTGTTTGTCAGGCTGTGCTATCACTTGTGACAACCTCGCAAATGCTCAATTGGATCTTAACCCACAAAGGCTCCTTGAGTAAAGCCAGCCCTCGGCAAAGCAGCTGTGCTGCCCAATGACGGGTCCAGAGGCAGCCACGGAAGCCTCAAAGCCTAAAGCCATGGTGACTCAGTTCAGCTGCAGGTGAGTATCTGTTCCAGCCAAGGGCAGCTGGCTGTGATGCTGGTACAGTCACTTCCGCAAGGAGATGAAAGCTGGCACACCTCCTACTCAGGGAGGTGTTCTTCCACCTAAGAACAAGGAAGACCCTTGACATAATTCTGACCATGATGTAAGTCTAAGTATTTTCCAGACTGAGACCCTTTCTTCCTAAAAAGGCACACAAAACTCCATAAAGTCCGCAGACTAAGTAACCAGAACGGAGATGGGCAATGGGAGACAGGAGGAATAAGCCCGAGTGAAGTGTTACATAAGCAGTGTTAGTGTTTCAGTGGGGTTGATTAGTTTTGTTTGTCATATCAGCAAAATAAGCAAAGTGAAAGTGTTTCATATTTATGAAGTTCCATAAATAGTTCTCAGGGCTTTGCTCCTCAGTAAGGATTCCAGGTACCACAGTAATACCAGAATGAATAAAAAGTATATCAAGCTTGTACAGCAGTCGCTATATCTCTGTTATTTGAGCAAATGGACAGAAGTCTGTCGTTTTTATCCCCAGTTTAATCTCAGACATAATCATCTGGTGGTGTGTATATTTAACCAAACTCCTCACTCTACAGCCAAGAGTTCCACTAGCACACAGCACCCTGGATGCTGCTACAAAGGTCCTTACTGTTATGAGCATAAATATCAAAACAATCACTGCATTTGAAGTAACCAACATGAGAGGTGGTCTCACCATACTCAAATTCCAGATAATTTTGGGCACACATTCCCATCTGTCTTGGTCCTTCCCCGTGGGCAGTTTAAGCATCACTTCACCATTTACTGCTGCAAGGGCAAATTTATGCCACCTAATTTTACAGATCTAACAGCTAGTTATCCAAGTCCCTGCTAGCACTGTCTAGGTTCCCTGTGAAGTCAATCCAAAGGTATAAGCATCTCCAGAGGGCAAATAACTTCATCCCACTTGTTCTGTGAGATGATGTTTTCTGGAAAAGCCTACAGTGCAAGATAAAAAGTCTAGTTTGGATGAGATAACTCACCTCTGCAAGGCCGAAGTTCCTCAAAATGAACACTACGTGGATGGCACTATTCAGTGCAGAACTTCACAGATCCTTCCACAGAAGCTGGGAAATCTTTTATCAGCCATTTCAGCTGAACCCATTTATTACTAAGACAATGGTCTTTAATCGTCTTCAGACCAAGTCATTTTTGGCAGATAAAATAAAAGTAAAGTTGGACCATATTGCTATGCCTTCCCAGCTTTGGGGGGCAGGGGGATGCTCAGATGGCCCACTATCCCCTCTGTTTTACTTTCTTATTTTTGTCCTTCAAAAATCATAAAATTACATGGTTTACCCATGCCTTCATGTTTTACACATGATGTTCAAGTCATGTTCTTACAATATTAAAGGCCTTGTCTGGCACTGAGAAAGTTTTAGTCAAGAGTGTTTTATATTACTGGAATTGCTTATACAAAATTCCCTTTTACAGATTAATTTATGAGAGAAGAAAATCCTGTACTTATCTTAATTACTTTATTGATTCTTGGAAAAAGAAATACAAAGCTGGGAAGAAGGAAAGATAACATGCACTTGTCTTCCACATACAGTCAAAATCCTTCCATTGATGCTGTTTTATAATGTCCAAGATCCACTCTTCTGCTCTAGAGTAGTAAAAACCAACCCTATTCTTTCTCCCATTCCCATGAGAGAAACAACTACAGAAAAATAGCAGGAGGGGAAAGACAGGGAGAGATACACTAACCTATGAAAGCTTTCATATACTACAACTTTACAACAGGTTAGGTGCATTCACGCAGAGTATCAGAGGGCAAGGCAGAACCTCCTGTTGAGTCCCTGTGAAACAGCAAAAGGAAAACCACCACTAATTAAGGGGGTAGGATGGTTTAAGGAGTCCAGAGAATGGCAGGATTGGGACACATTAGGATGAGGAGAGACTGCTAGGATCCCCTGGTCTGATCTCTCCACCCCCACAGAGCTTCTCTTGTCCATGCCTGAACAGAAGCTACAGTTTGTTGGCTGTTACCTTTCCCTAAAGCACTGACACTCTCTCCACTGAAGACGGGGCAGGGAGCTCAAAGGTTTCTGACCAGCTTGTTTCAGTGCCTTGTAAACAACAGGCACATTACATACCCAGCTCTTCTGGGGACAGGCCCAAGCTCCGATGGTGTGACCACGGTAATTAACTCAGGACTCATTACAGGCATGTTGTGATCTGCCCTGAAAATGCCAGGGCACATGGCTGCACTTGGTCATCCATCATGCAAAGCCTTCCTTCCCATCAAGCTTCCAGCCAGGACACTGAGCAAGGCCAGGTTTAATCCCAGGTTATGAGTGTGCATGAGAGCGTACTGCTGGAAAGGAGCGGATTAACAGAAGCTGGAGTTCCTCCTCACTCCACAAGTACTGCTAGGGCTGAAGTCCTGAGGGCTGACTCACACAGTTCCCCACCCACCCTGAAAGAAGCAATCTTCTCAAAGGCCCATGAACTGAAACAGAAAAGAAACCCTACGGGTTTGCTGATAGGGGAAAAAAAAAAAAAGTAAAAGACAGGCAAAAGAAAAGATCCTAAAGAAACATAAGCTTGGATGTTTTCTAGAACTTCTTTTTAAGAAAAAAATAATGGACAAAAATCACTTTCTTAAATTTAAAGGATTCTTACTAAGCAATTTTTATAACAGCTAGTTACTGCTCAAGAGAGATGTATTGGCTATGTTCTAAACTAGAGCAGCAACATAAAAACTGGAAAATTAAAAAGTCCTCTTGCAGAAAACACTGTATTTTAGCTTTTGAACTCTGGCTTTTCACAGCTCCAGGTTTTCATCTGATTTTTGAAGCCCAGGCTGTTCACACAACTCAACCAGAAGAACAGGAATGCACAGCCTGTGGTAGCAAGGACATGAGAACAAGCAGGCAAGGGATGAGGGTCCTGTCCTTTGCCTGCTGCCAGGAATGGAACACCACCATGGCAACACCATGCGAGCCTGGGTCCTGGTCTGAGGGACGGAAGAACAATCACTTTTTCCTACAGCAAAACTGTGAAGGATCAGCAGGTTTTCTCTACTATTTAAGGAATAAATTAAAAAAAAAAAGAAATAAAAAAGAGAAGACTTGTTGGCTTTTATTAAGAACAGCTGCTCTCAGGTTAGAGGTTACTCCAACAGGCAATATCACCAATTGGTTTGAGTTCTTTGGTTGCTGCATGAGTAGAGCTGGAAAACAGATTTGTACTCCCTGCAATAAATTATTGATTGCTATGACTTTCAGGAAGGCCAAGGTGTGGTCCTTGCTGGCAGGTGAGAGGGTGTTTGTTTGCCAGCCTTTCCCCCAGCCGGAGGAAAGGTGCTCACAAAGTAAAACTGGAGAAGAGAAGCCAAAAGCGAGAGCCAGGATTCCTGTAAGTGACTTTTTGGTGTTCAGTGGACACACAGATTTCGACCACATTGAACTACGGAAGTGTCCTCAGAGCACCAGGGAACCCCACAAGAAACCCACAGGTTGGAGACGTCTGTGTGAAAATTCAAGGAGTTGACTGATATTTGCTACATCTCCTTCTCCAGAGCCACAGGTAAACACGATCAGGAAATGCAGAAAGCACAGATCACACCACACAGAGCCACCACGCGGAAAACACAGAAAGACCACTGTGGTTGTACCAGGCCACTATTAACAGCCTCTAAAGGACATTCTTGTCCGGTATTCAGGTGGGATTGAATCAACTGTCTGCCCACCCCCCCATCCTGGAGGCAGGCAGGGAAACATCCTTACCCCTTTACTTCCTTGGGGAGCAAAAGGAAACAGAAAGGTGAAGTAACTTGCTAAAGTCTGCCTTGTGAGCCAGAAGTAGATTTCACCACCTCCTGCCTTCCAACCAAGTTCTCATTCCTGCAGACCACAGCACCTTTTAGATCGGCTCCAGGTGGGTAGATAATACCCCAGAGGAGGAAAAGTTATAGAGAAAAGGGACCCAAGGATCCAAAGGTATGGCATGATTTACAACCAGCACCCTGGGAATGGTAGAGGCTGATAATATTTGAAAGCAAGCAAAGTAAGAGCATAAAATTAGAACTGCCACTAAGATGCTGTTCTAAGTGTGATGGCCTGACTGCAAACAGCAACTCCTTTCACACTTCTCCAGTGCCCTCAGAAGCCTTCAGACACCAGGCAATTCGGATTTCATTCATGATTCCCTGGTACTACACCAGTTAACATCTCACCACCCTTTCCCCGTATTTTGCCTCCCATGCAGCAAAAGATTAGTTGTAAGTTTCATGAAAAAAAATCCCAACCAATGGTATCACTCCTTAGGGCATTGCCAGTGCAAAACCCCAAGGGATGTAAAATTAAATGCCTGGTGTCCTTAAATCCTGTAAAGTGTATTTTCTAGGGATTTTGGTTGCTGAAAGCTTCAATGACATCAGCCTGTTCAGAGTTATCCTTCATGGGTGTTTTCATCATTCTGACCTCCTATTCTAAAACACAACTGCTAATTCCTCCTCATTAGAAATAACACATTTTAATAAACCTGACAGCTCTTCCTTCTATCATCATAAAGTAATGCCCCTTGTTAACTCCTAGCTGTAAAAAGTTGGACTTGACACTAAATCATAGGCTCTGGAAACAAAAAGATATCATGACTACACTTAGAGCAGTTAGCACCAAAATTCCCAGGTAAAACACTCCATGGTCAGAGCCTCTCAAAAGAGTACACTGAACTTCAGAGCACTGAAGTTACAGTCTAATTGCAGTACTTGGTGAATCTTAAATAAAGCCTGCATGCGAGCCTTTTTAGGAATGTGGCCGTCATTTTTTTCTAACTGAAGAAATGAAAACTATCATTATACAGCTCTGGAAAAGGCTTATTCCCAAATAGATCCTATTTACAGGTCAAAATTCTACCCTGTCTTGTTTACATGCAACTCCCATAAAAAAAATTAAATACCATCCCCTGAAGATCATGGGATTGTGCAAGTGCCCACAGGCCCCTGAGCAGGTTCAGCCTGGAGGTTCCTCTGAGCAGCCTCTGTTGCTCCCTTGCTCTCGTGGATGCCAGGGCACAGCCATGATGCCAGGGCTGCTGTGGGCTGGGAGGGTTGATACCCAAAACCTGTGCACTGCTGGCCCTCCTTGCCCTTACACATCAGCTCATTTAGAGCCAGCCCAGAAGCTGCATTCACATCTCTGACCACACTGCAGATGTACTCTAAGGGGTAGCAGAACAACCCTGAAAGCTTTTGAAAAAGTAGCCCTTGAAGTCTAATTTCAAAGTCAAACTTTGTGCCTATCACAGGCCTGATAAATTAGCAGTTACAGAAAAATGAGTTTCTACAGAAATAAAGAAAGGTGCTACACTTTAGTTAGTGTAAGAGTTAAGGATTTCAAGATCACTGGCAGTTTTCCTGTCTCCTTGAAAACACCGTCTCAGCCATACCTTGGTGGGCCAACACAGGTGAAACCAATATGTCAAATTTTTAAATCAAAATCACCTGCTGGGACAATGGAGTGCAGCATTTCTTGCTGAAAATAATTTTCAGTTTCTTTTGATTAAAAAAAAAACCCATTTTTTGTTAGTTTGTTTGTTTTAATGCTCCTTATGAGAGAGCCAATCTGCCTGGCAGCCTCCTCCCTCTCCATGCTGCTGCTGCTGAATTTTGGTTGCGTGGGGAAGATGGGATGGCTGTTAACCTCTGTATCATCGGGTCAGCATCACAACAACATGCTCCTCCAGCAATCCTACACCTCCTGTCACAGCATTCCTCTACCTCCGCTTGTTTTTCCAAGTTTAATTAAAATCCACTGCAGTTTTTCTCCCATCTGTTTCGAGGGGTTGAGTGGCTCGGCCGTGTTTCTGCTTCCGGAAAGCAGCAGGAACAGAGGGGTTAATGCTCTGTATTCAGAACAAAAACCACAGAGCTGAGGCAGATCTGCACTCATCCAATCCATTCCCTGACAAAACTTGTTGCTAGTCCTGTCTGCACCATCCTAGATCTCCCAGGTTTCACTGGCTTCCAGCCAAAAGTGTCGTTTTACTCTCATAATGAAGGGGGCCAGAAGGATTTATCTTTCCCAACCTCTCCCTACATTATGTCCATCCCTGCAGAGCAATCTTCTTGTTTTTCCACATTTTCTTGCAGTCTGAAAACCTCCCAAGGGCATATCCCCAAGGATTTGCTGAGATGGAGGGCTTCTCAGCTTACAGCTTCTGCCTACAGTGCTGTATTTAGCCCATTAAAAATCCCAATAAGGTTACACATAAAAGCTCCTTCAAAGCTTTGGCCCTGACACTTTACTCCTCACCTTCTAAATCAACTTATGCCTTATTTCAAAATCTTCAGAAATTGTTTGGAGGAGTGAATGACCTATTCTGAGGCTTTAAAATTAGATCAAAAGTATAAAGTTGCTTCCTCCCAAGCCACTGTATTACTAAACAAGGAAACTGTCACACAATAAAATTTCCACAAGAAGAATGGAGTCTGTAAACTGAAGCTGTCACAGGTGAAGGAGGGAGAAAAAAAAAGGCTGATGCCGTAGTATTTATTGTATTTATTAAAATCCTGCCAGCTAACTCAACAATATACAAATTACGGTTCCCAGCCTTCAACTTGCATCAGGAACTGCCTCCCTCAAAACAACCACCCCTCCCAAAACCCCAAATCTGCAGGGTTGAACATTCTCTCTAGGCACTAAGTGCAGGCTAAGAGACTCAGGTTAAGAAGGGAGATGCCAGTTTTGCCTTGATCTGCTCAAGGCATCTGCTACTCTGCTGGAGTCTGGGGCTTAGAGACAAGTACAAAGTCTGCCCACTGGATCTCTCCTTCCCCTTTCCAGTGTCTTTTCTCCCTACAACATATCCTGACCAAGTTAGTCACAATATTCTCACTGACTCATGAAAGCCCTCCCAAAGCAAGGAAAGCACACCTGNTAAAAAAAAAAAAATCCAGCCCTGTATAATGATATGTCAGGTTTCTCTGAAAGGTTTTTTCCCTGGGCCTGGAAGACTAATCCAACATTAAATTGTTCTCCTGCTGGCCTGTGAAGAAAACTCATCAGTAAAAGATCTGCAGCTGGAACTTAACAAATAATCCCACTGACAAGGAACAAATACCTGTTCTTATAACGTGGCTGCTGTGACTCCACTGGCTCAGTCACTACTAAAGCTGGAGTAGAAACTTTCCTTATTTTTAGGTTAAGTGAGCAAATACAAATTTGAAAGCAGGGGGAAGGATCCTGAAGTCAGGAAGCACTATTTTTACACACTAACTGCTGATAAAACCACACTTAAGGAAAGAATGAACATCCATTGTTCCCCATTGCCATGGTCTACTGAAGGGAATCTCAACTAGATCAAGCCTGCCTTGAGTTTTACTAAGTGTTTTGATTCCAGCTTTGATAAGGTCACACCTTAGAAGAGCCATGCATAGTGTAACAGATGGGGATAAAGCTTTCAGCTACTCCCAGACTCTGCTAATAGCATTTCTAAGAGAAGAAGAATCAAATTTTTTTTACTATTTATATAAATAGGTATGGGTTTTCAAGTTACTTTGGCTCCCACCTCATCCTACCAACCCACACAGGGATGATTCTGCTGCAGTGGAGGCTGTGACAGCTGAGAGCACAAGGGCAAATACCCACTCAGGCAGGAGGAGCACCTCCAGCCGCCTCCCCAAGGCCCAGGATGACGCCTGGCCTCCCTGCCAAGCCACAGTCCTCAGGGAAGCAAGTCCAGCCATGAGCTCTGCAAACCCCCCAGATCCCCCCACCCAACACTGACACGCCTACAGTGTCAAAGACCAGTCTGTGCCCAGAGATTTCTTCCCGGACAAGCCAGCCATCCCCCACAGCTCTTCACACCTGGCACCAATTTCACACTCTGAATTCACCTCTCTGAAGCCTCAGACTCTGCCTTCAGGCCCCTTCCTGCTGCTAGCTTGGGATCGAATCCATCCTGGGTGTCACTGGTAACACAGCAGCACTGTCAACTACAGGCTAAGCTACAGAATTAAAAAATAAAAAATAACGAAAACATAGAACAGTGAGGTAATGGTGACCTAATTTCCTAGACTGGCTGTCTGCTAACCACAACTTTTAAGGTTTCAGAGACTTTGGCTCACTATCAGCTTGCACTAAAAATGCCTTCTCTCCAAACCAGAAATAAGCCTATTACGTTGTTTTCAGATAATACCATAAAAAAAAATAAAAAAAGAAATACCACAAACTTGCATCCCCATGAACAACAAACCCAAAACCTTTTTTATTCACGTCAAACTTTTACAAGGAATCTGACCTATTGTAAAGAAAGGCGCTTAAGTCTCATCTATCACAAGAATGATGCTGTCACAAAAATGACCCCATACCAACATTTCTAGAACACAGACTTAATTTCCAGTGAATTATGTTAGAAAGACCTTCCATTTAGTATCGCTTTCTATCTGGTTATGAGGTAAGAGGTAGCATTATTAGCCCTAATGCAGAAAATGAACTGGTGGGAAAGTTTTGGAAACTGCATGCCACAGGAATGAAATGCTAGCATAATGTGGACAGCAATGTGCTTAAGACTGCAGCAGCTGGACCGAGGCAGAAGAGGTCATGCTTAGCAAAGCCTCTGGAATTCCCAGGGATGGTACTGCAGTGAAAGAATTTCATGGGATGTTGTATAATCAGAGTGCTAAAAAGCAGAAGATTCTGCACCAGACAGCAACAGCTAAGGTGAAAAGTTTTGGAAGAAGATCTAAGGAGGAGCCTATACAGTAAACAGAGATAAGTGCTGGAGCCAAAGGGTGCCAAAAGTGAAAATATTTCAGGTTGGAATGAAATAACAAGATGACTCCAGAAGTCAGTTTAAAGCTCTGTTTAAAAATATATAGGTACTTATTTACTTATGAAAGCTCTTCTTGTCCATTTATGTGTTTGACAGAAGTACAGCAAGACCAAAATGTGGTTGAGGTCCTCTCTCCCCTCACCATGCTTCAGTGTATAACATTTGCACATCCTTTTACAGTTGCTAAAAAGCAAAGTAATGAAATTAAACTGAAAGAGGACTAGATCAGTGAAGGAACAGAGCCATCGTTTGTCAAGTGATGTTTGATAGATGTGAGCTTGAAATAGTTTCATCAGTTTACAGCCATGTGTGCCTACACTGCTCATGCTTGGGGGTTAGTGTGCACAAGTGCTCAAAACCACAACTCAGCACACCAGACAAAGCAAAAAAACCCAGATGAGGCTGTGTTTATGTGGGTCACAAGAACATGTAAAGATGTTTGCTCTGGAAATTAAAACGGTTATAGAAAAGCTGCAGAGGAAAGGAGGACAAAATAAACTCGGCTAGACTTAAAAATCTAGCCAAGTTTAAGATGGGGCTCAAGGAAACTGAGACAGAGGTGCCTCCTCCACAACTATGGTCAGTGAGGCTTCTCCATTTATAACTACAGATCATGGCAGAAATGTGCCTGAGAAATGTGAGTACCACACACGGCAACCAGTAAAGAAGCAAAGTATGGGGTTAATCCATCTAGAAAGCTTCATTCAACAAGGCTCTTAGGTGCACACTCAAGTCTGCTACAGCCCAAGGGGCTTGCTAGTGACTTTAGACCTCTGGGGACTGAGGAGAGCATTACTCAAAGGTAAACAACCACACAAATGTTCATATAATTAAAGTATAGCTTGTGTTGTAAGGGACCTTAAAGACTATGTCGTTCCTACCCCCTGCCATGGCAGGGACACTTTCCACTATCCCAGGTTGTTCCATCCAACCTGGCCTGGAAAAATTCCAGGGATGGGCCTTACCACCCTCACAGGAAAGAAAGAACTGCTTCCCAATATCCCATCTAACCCTGCCCTCTGGCTGTTTGAAGCCATTCCCCCTTGTCCTGTCACTCCAGGTCCTTGTAAATAGTCTCTCTCCATCTTTCTTGTCAGCTCCCTTCTAGTACTGGAAAGCTGTAAATAGGTCACCTAAAAGCTTCCCTTTTCCAGGCTGAACAATCCCAATTCTCCCAGCCGAGCTGCTCCATCACTCTGATCATCTCAGTGGCCTCCTCCGGACTGGCTTCAACAGGTCGGTGCATTTCCTGTGCTGGGCCCCCAGGGCTGGAGGCAGCTCTGCAGGTGGGGTCTCACCTGAGGGGGGCAGAGGGGCAGAATCTCCCCCCTCTTCTGCCCACACTGCTTTTAGTGTGCTTCCAAAATCAGATCCAAGACACTTGCTAATACTGATTAACCTGTATAAATCCCAATTCACTTTCTCAGGGGCATGTTATAACTATTCCAGAAACAGTCCAATGAAAAACAATCAGGGAAATGCCAAATACCAAACCCTATACATTATCAAGAACAACTGAAGGAGGCAGGTTGATTCCCAGCAGAACACACAATTTTGAGGAGACCTTTTTGAGTTTTTTCATCACTACAGGAGGGACAGACATCGTTCACACGCCAACTGTTTCACAGGGGTAAAAGGTCCAGAAATGAAGCAGCAGTGTAAAAAGAACAGAAGTACACAGATTTGTTTCAATGCCTGGTTAACTCAGGCAAATGTAACTTGGAGAAGAAATCTGAAGTTTTTAACTGAGCTTAGAGCAGACTTACTAAATGGCAGTCCTGGATGAATCCACCTAAGCTCCTGGATCTAGTGGTTTGTGTCAGAGCAGTCACTGCTGAAAAGCCAGCCAACAGCAAAAATTTCAGATCCAGGAGCTCAGAAGGAATAAAAGATAGTGAGCAGAGGCCACCTGGTACTCCTTTCAGAAAGTGAAAAACAAAATTATTCCAAAGACTGCCTCTTTTCCCTAAAATGTCCTCAATTTTGCTAGTTACACCACCACCAAGCAGACAAAACCATCAACTTTGCTCATTTGCACTGAGGTAAGAACCTCAAATGCTGCAGATCACTCAGAGGGTTTAAGCAAAACAGGAAATTTACCATTCTTATCACACAGCATGTCCTATATCCAGCAAAATATTAGGAAAGCCCTGGGTCTCTCAAAATATCCCATATCTAAATAGCAATCATGAGCTCCTCTAATGTGTCACAGCTGCTTCCAAAGTGATTATTTAGCAGAACTACCAGGAACAAAAGAAGACACTTCTCCACTTCAAGGCTTTTAAAAACATCTTTCTCAATGCAACTGTTTTACTTTCCCCTAGCTTTATTGAAGAAAAATCCTGAAGCCATCAAGTCTTCCCAGTACTGCTAATGTAATATTTATAGGATGCTTCCTTACACTGTTTGCACACATAGATCCCAGGTGCCATTTTTCAGACTGCCTCCAGGAAACAAATTCCTTGATAAGAAGAAAAGATACATCATGTTCAGTCTTCCATTTCAAGGAAACAGGTAAAAAGTCAGCAATAGTTTTAACCAAACTTTTCCTTCCTCTTGCCAAGCAGCCCTTGCAGTGATAGTAACCCAGCAGCCAAAATAGGTGTAGATATGGAAATGAATTTGCAAGGACTGATCCCCATTTGTCACACTATCC
Source organism: Chaetops frenatus (assembly GCA_013400775.1). NCBI lineage: Eukaryota > Metazoa > Chordata > Aves > Passeriformes > Picathartidae > Chaetops > Chaetops frenatus. Next base: position 140,196 of record VZTR01023746.1, on the reverse strand, counting down.
ATGAGATAATGAATTATCACATTCCAAGAAACCATCTTGGGGTGAGCACGTACTAATCTGTGGTGAATCTTATGCCCTCAAAAACCCACCAAACCACCAAATTATATTCAGTGCATATACATGAACAAGTTCATATTGTTCGGGTCTGACAGTCAAGATATCTTGAGGTAAGGGTGGTTGGAATGGCCTTTCCTGAACAGCACTCTATAGATAGATGTTCTACAAAAATACATCACCTCAAAAAACACCCCCAAAAAACCAAACCAGGTTTTCTAGGCCATATATACCAAAAAAGTCTCTTGTAGTTCCTTCCAGTACGTACCTCAGATGTGATCAAAGCTGAGAGCAGTGGCAAATTTCTACTCTTAGCACTTAAAGAATTCAGTAAGTTTTAAATGTGCATCCAGAAGACTTTTGACACTTAAAGGTATGTTTTCAAAGCAGCTCATGGGAGGTACATGCACAAATCCCATTATTTGATAACAGGATTAGTGAACTGTGCTTTGAAAATATACCCCAGACTGTTCTGGCATTAACAGGCGTATTTACAGATAACAAAAACATTAAAACTTATTCTATTAACTACTGTCCAAAAATTCCGGGTATCCAGCTCCAATTAATCCCTTGTCTCATCTTCTACCTGGGCAGCACACCTTGTTTCTCTGACGGAATTCAGAGTGGAGGAAAGACCAAACTGAATTCTGATCATTGGGAATTCATTATTTCAACCATATTGCAGAAAAGTGGCATTTGTTTTCTTCTTACAATAAGCACATGGGAAAGGAAAGAAAACCTAGTTTTATTATGGAGCTTTACATTAAATAAAAATGATTGCACATTTAAAAAAAACCCCAAACCAGTAGGTAGCAAACTAGAATATCAGATGCTGTAAATCAGAAGCCCTTATTAGATCTATACTTATGGCACTTTACACCAAATGAAAATTTGGCACCAGCTGAGGGGTTTTGATCTGTACAGGCATCTTCCATAAAAATCAAATCAAACCTGCCAGCATACTTACACAAAACTTGCAGGAGGTTTTATGAAAAATAGCGGTTCAGCCAAAATTCTCATAACCATGAGAATTTCACTTAGCCAAGAGAGAGTTAAAGCTCCAGTGGTTCAAACATAAGTCTGAGCATTGATTTCTGCCGCTACTCATTTATCTGAAATGTAGATATCTGAAGACTTTCATTTTTGTGCTGCCTTGTGGCAAAGCAAATGTAAAGAGAAACAAACTTGTAGTCCTCACTAACTCCCAAGCTACCCCAGCTCTATAGCAAAATACAGAACATCTCATCCAACTAAAGTGAGTTCATAACCATGCCTTCATGTATCCCAGGGCTTCCTGCAGGCAACTGCTTCCTTGCCACAGAGCTAGCATAGGTCTTGCCAAAGAGAATCTTGGTTTTCCTACTGAAGCTCATGCCAATCAAAAGGGGACCAAACTCATGCTAGAGTGGCACAAAGGCACGAATAGAAGAACATGGAAAAGACATTGCTGCTGCTGCTGCACAACTGTGCTGTGAACCATGAAAAGGGAGTGCTGGTGTACATGTACAGCCTTTGCAGGCCTTGGCTTGGACTTCAGAGTACAGGGGGTGCCACCAGCCTTGGAGAATTTGAGAAGATGAAGAAGGCTTTGCTTAAGGCTCAGACAGGCACACAATTGGTGACCCCTACAGAGGTAAAAGGTGCCTCATTGCCCTACGTGACTGTAAGCCCTCCGCCGTCAGGCCATCGTGCCATATGATCCCATTCAGAAATGTGTCAGACTCCTGCCCACATTCTGGCAGAAGCAAAAGGGTAACTGTTTCATTCCTAGTCTGCTACTTCTCATGACAATTTCGTAAGTTTAAATAACTTACCAGCCTGCCGGTATTTACCCCTTCCTGTACTGGTCAATGGGCCTGATCTCATGCCCTTTCAGAAGGTTTAATTTACCAGGTGGACTGGATGTGGCAGAACAGACCTTCATTTCCTGACAAAGAGGAGAACACTAGTCTGAAAAGGGAGCTCCTGAAACGGAAGATGTCTCATGGCTGAAGCTCAGACCTCTGCGTGGGCCAAGCTACCCTGCTGCTCAGGCTGGTAAAACAGCGTCAACATTTCCCTTCTCCACTGGAAACACTTCACCTGCAAGATCACATCATAGCACGTGCCTTTTTCCTAACTTTATCATGCTGCTGCCCGAGAGTCATCTCATACCACCTAAACCCAGCGCATTCCTCCTCTGTCATTTCCAGGCACACAGGTTACAGTGGAAATTCAGTCCCCAGCCTCCGACCCTGCACCACGCACTCCCATGTTTCGTCTCATTTTCAGTGTTCCAGCCCAAATGTGGCAGCTCTTCCTGTACAATTTTCTGATTTTTTCACATTGATATTGTCCTTTGATGTTAATTGGAAGAGACATCAGTACCTCCCCTTTTTTAATGGGAATTCCTTAATGAATATTTGAATCTGTTTTGAGAATGAAGGCTTGCCACCTTCTTGTAGCCTGGTAAGTCCCATCTTTTATAGCCTTCCACAATCTTCCATTTAGACATTTTCTAATGTGCTTTAAAAAGCGGTATCAATTTCTATCTCAGTTAAGCTAACAGCTTTCTCAGGAAAGCATACCAGCTACAGCACCAAAATGCAGATAGATTAGGTGTAGTCAAGTCCTTGTTTCCAAGACAAATATATTTTATTAAAGACAAAGACATGGTGAATCAATTCATAATCAAGTGATGTAATCATCTTTTAAAGTTGGAATTTAATAAAGCAACCAGAAAACTTCAGTTTAAATATTGTAGCTAATCTTGTATTGTATTTGGACTTCTCTGCTGTTTTCTAAACAAAAACTATTAGCCACAGAGGCCAGTGATTTTGCAAATAAATGGAAGCTTTATAGTAGATTAGGCACTTTTTATTACCTCAGGGGATAGACTGTGCACTTATTTAAAAAGCTTAACATTCATTTATTCACACATTTGTTTTACATGTTAATACGTTAAAGATAATTAACAGCTTCATTTTCTAAATGATTTTTAAATTCATTACTCATGTCAACCTTATCCTGAATGCAAAATGGAATTGGCCTTAACCTCTCAAACTAGTTTTTATTCACCAGCTTGCAGAGGAGAACAAATCTTTCTGCTTTCCCACCTACTAGCCATCTTACCCACTTTGACTGAACTCTGAATAAACTGAAGAAAATGTCCCCGTACCAACAGAAAAAGTAGCAACTCCAGTAATAAAAGCACTTTCAGCAACAAGCTCTGCTTTTAGGTGCTGATTTTGTGACATCCCCAATTTTAGTAGCTAGACACTCCAACATTTCAGCAGCAAATATTTAAGCAGCACTTTTGCTGTTATTTAAGTGATTTTTCTGTTACTGTTGATTTATGTTTTAAAATAGACCCTCTCAATTTCAAAGTTAAGCAGGGTTTTAAAAAGTTATTGAATCAAACCTGAAAATCCAATTGACATTTTAAAACTTCCTTTTTAAACTAACGGATATTTATGTACTCTGGTATTCAGCTTGCTCAGCCCGCCTTCGGACAACTTTGGTTGCACAGCTTCCTGAAGGCATCTTAAGGCATTTTCCCCCTCATCCTCTCTCTTTTCTTTCCTCAATTCTCTGTACTATTGAGGTCACACTAATCCAGCTATAGCTGCTCACATGACTTTTGTTCTGAGAGATGCCAGTGGCTACTGTGCCATCCCTGTGAGTGGTACTTATTAAATTATGCCTCTGCAGACATTGATTTATTAAAAAAAAAAATAAAATCCCCAGGCTTGTGCAAAATAAGTGTTAGCTAAGAGGAAGTACACAGAGTTTAATGGACAGGGATGGGCATGTTTTGCTAACTAGCTAATCAGACTCAGAAAAGCATAAACCCATACAAAACTTCCTGGTAAAACTTGGTGCTGTCACAACCAGGCAGCCACTGGAGTAGAGAGGAGTCGCTCTACACTCTGTCCCCCTCCCTTCAGCTGCTGCCCCGTGCCCTCAGTGGGCTCCTGTTCGAGGCAGTATTTAAGGCAGCGTGAGCCGCGCTCGGCTGCATCAGCCGGCCAGGTCAAACAGCTTCACAGGGACACGCACCGGCTACAGGCGCTATAGGATAATCCTGGAGTCCTGCCCAGCATTCCTGCTCCTGCTTTCATAATCACACAGAAATTAACTGGCTCTAATGAAACGTTCATAACTGTGTGTGGAATACTGTTGCGTGCCTAATGCCTATCTTCAGGTGCATAATTAATTGCTCTGCAAGGCATTTTAAGGCAGGGGGAATAAAAACTCAGCATAAATGCTTTTCCAACAGTCTGTAAAGCCAGTGGACTAGAACAGGAAGGCCCCTGAGAGCAGCAGCTTTCAGCTAAGGCCCCTACTATCGTTATGTAGAGGACTAATTAGGATATTATTTGTTACCATTTGGAGAAACAGCTTCTCAGTTTGGTTAGAGGTGAGCACTAATCAGCTGCTGAAATCTAAACTGATTATGTCTGAAGTGTCGACAGATGCAGAACTCCCTGAGTGAAGAATGAACATGTGTCAGCTTTTTGAGACAAGCTAGGGGAATACTTGTTTAACTGAAAAAAAAAGGCACATTATTTAATACTGGGCAACAGTCATGCACAAATAGAACGAATCATATGGAGAACAGCGGGATAGAATGTACCAGTCTAACACATAAAAATAATTATGTCAAATGTCCTTTTTCTTCTCAATATAAATGAACTCTTTTCCCACCGATGCTATTCTCTTAATTGAGTTGTCAAGGGTAAGAGAGGAACAAAAAAAGGCCAAACCTCCCAGACTGGTCAACGAAGCATCCTGGTTCGCTGCTCTCTAGAAGGTACATTAACACTGTTGTTTAAACAAGCATTATAAACAAGTTCTCCATTCCTCAAACGGAAAGCTCAAATCCTTCCCCTGATCCCAAAATGATCTGTGCACATTTTCACATAGTAACCTACCTCTACCCAATATTATCTGCAAACAACAAAACAGCAATCTTTGCTCTAAAGAATTAAGAAGGGAATTTCATAGTAATACTCCCATTCCTGCTCCAAGGCAGTTCGAAAGTAGCAGAAAGATCCTAGTCTTAACCTGGACAGGCATGTAGGCAGCCAGCGAGGACTGCCTAATTTGGGAGGCCCTAAAATTTTTGCCAGAGGGATACTCCATCCTGTTTTCAAAATGTCATGGGACTGAAAAGGAATAAAACCCAACTGATTTCCTTTGATCTTCTCCGCAAGAGCAGCGGGGTCTCATTCAATGTATTTAGTAGAGTTAGGACTTAACAGTTCAGTCTCTAACAGGCATAAGCATCAACACTGCACTGAATACAAGTTATGCAAACACATTAGTATTGACAGGACTGAGGCTTCAAAGACAAGATTTGAGAAGTGAAAAGAACAGAGGGATACAGAATCAAAAGTGGCACATTTCAGCATAATCACCTGCTCACACAATTACCAGATACAAGACAAAGCAGTCACAGTAATCATGCTCATTGCATTAAAAGAGGCGACTTGCACACTTATCCATGTCTGCACTTTGCTGGACCACATGGCTAAAAGTGTGCAACAGTTCCAAATATTCTGTAATATGATGAATTATAAAGACACTGCAAAAGCATCTAAACTACATAAGGTGCTGAGCATATATATGGAAAGAGACAGCCCATATCCCAAAAAGCTTTAATCCTCCTGAAAATTAAAATCCAAACAAACGTGTGGGTTTGAAATGCCATTGTTCAGCACCAGCCAATGAGATATTCCAGTCTGAGTTTCTGAACCATCTGGTAAAGCATCACAACAGCTTTAAGCATCCAAGGATCTGTCAGGGGCTTTAGTTTAGAAATACTAATAATCCCATCATGTGCAGCTCCTGCTGAATGGAAGATATACCTACTCAATGATTTACTCCCCACTCCTTTACCCAATGGCACGAGGGAGAATCAGCCTGAACAAGACCTGTTAACATTTCTTCATCTGAAAGCAGCATTGCTCAAAGTATTTGAGAACTATTACCCAGAATCACAGTCCTTCAGCTTACAAGTCACAGTGAGGACCTTTGGTGGGTCAAAAAGGAAGAACAATTTCCTAGAAAAGCATTCAGAAAGTATTTTGAACTATTTTGTTCTACAGATTTTATGCTAGTGATTTCTTTCTTACCATTTACCTTGGCTTTTACGAGTGACACTTGGGTCGAGGAAAAAAAAATAGGGAGGGAGCTTCCTTAAACACATTTAACAGTTCTACACAACCCACACAGCAAGAAACACTGGTCTGGTGAAATGAACTTGTAGCTGGAAGACAGGCGTTTCAGCGTGTGTGCGGCTTGGTTGCTGTCTCACTGTGTGCACTCACCAAGCCACCTGGACCAACTCTTCAAATGTCCAACTGCACATATTCCTGACCCACTCAGAAATGGTCAGGCAATCTCTGCCATCTCCAAGGGTCAGGCCTGCAGCATCCCAAGGGAGGCATTCCAAAGAGACAGGTGGCCCTTGCTAAAAGAGAGGAAGCTCTTCTCCCACCTCCAGTCTCTGAAGGTTCAGAGAATGATGCCTGTCCATCACTGAAGAGGGTTTTGAAGGTTTCACATGAAATACCCTTTTGGAAATGTATCCATAACCTGATGGTACTAATAAGGGGGTTTGGAGTTCTTTTTTCCTTTTAATTCCAATAGGGTTTATGACACCTCTACAAGCACGAAGTTCAACTATCAGTTTAAGACTGCTGGTACCAACACACGGCTTGTGGTCAATGTGTTGCACTTGGGAGACTTTGATAAAATGAGGTGACACAGACACCTGAATACAGCACGTTTGTAGTGCTGTTATTGCCACATGCTGAGAACAGAGGCTGACTGTTTTTTAGACCAGCAGTTTGCAGTCACTAGAACATGGGATACTCCTAGGGGGGGCACACACACACAAAGGAAGAAATTAAAAGCTGTTACTAAATAGTCTTAAGTTCACTCAGTAAGACTCACAGCTACAATGCAAGATTGCATTCCGTCTGGAAATGAGAAAAAAAATACTGAAAATGAGCACTTTTTAGAAGAAACCAGACTTTGAAAATAGCCTCACTAGAAAGGCACTCTAAGCTCAGTACACAGACTCTTCAGGGAAATTGTTGAAAAATGCTTTGTACACAGCCAATTAACTCTAAGTTATTGATTGAGATGGCATCTCTTAATTGTTCAGTTTGTTAAATATTTCTCTTTGAAGAATTTTCTTTCCGAAAAGCCACTCACACTGATTTCTGTAACTTGTCACTCAAGCTATCAGTGGACACATAAGAGTTATATATGTGGTGATGAGCTTTTAGTAGTTAAAAAAACCAGCAGCAACAACAAGAAGAAAAAAAGTGGTTTGCCTTTGAAAACCACACTGGAAAATAACCACTTACAGGTAATTCTAAACAGAGACTTGTGAAGTAAAGACAAATGCAACCCAGAGCTAATAAAGCCCTATCTGTTAAACTTGGTATCCTGTGAGCTGATACTGGGCTTTTAGCACTCACTATTCTGCAAACCACTGGAAAAAATAGGTAATGGGTAAAACAAAAAGATGTGATAACGTCTTCCTATTTCGCTGAAAAGCCACATATCATTTGCATGAACTCTTCAGCAAACCATTACAGAAAAATCAGCTGTCAATCAGCTGCTGCTTCTGTATCACAAGTTGACCATAGAGGAGAAAAAAAAATAAATTCAAAATTAAGCACTAGTTATGTATAAAAGCCATTAATCAGTATAAAGATCAAAGAAGTGAAGTCAGATACAAGGTATTGAATTAAGAAGAGTCAAAACCCACGAAGTGTTAGTCCTTGCTAAACTCATATATTACCATCATATGAGCAAGAGGGACAGTTTTAGGGAAATGAAGAACTATTCTTTACTGATGGGAAAGTACCCAGTATGGGGTTCATGGCCTTAAAGAAAAAAAATCAAATTCATCAGACAAGAAGTCAATGCTGAATGAAAACCTACTGAACACAATTGACAAGATCTTTCTTTTGCTGGCATCTGGGTCTTTTCCTATTAGCATCCAACTTTGCACTTTCCAGTGAGGACCAGTGAGTGAAAGGCAAGTGTCCCCACAGTCAAGCCATGTGTGAAAGTTCTTTCCATACAGGATCACAGTGAGAGAATTTACCATGACAATAGTCTTGGATTATTCTAGAGTAACTACAGAGGTGAGAATCAGTATTTGGCTTCTCAGTTTTGTTCACCACCATCTCACCCTCACTCCCTGTCTGCAAAACACTAAAACACATGTATGATTCTACCCATGTGGGTATTCTCAAATAAGCCAAGGCACACATGAACCAAATCACAGCCAAAACTCACACTTTACACTTGTTAGACCTCTGGACATACCCTGAGATTCTCAAATCTCAAAAGCAAAGATGTGATAAAGACTGGTTTTTCTCCCTCTCAAAGCTGAAGAGGCTGGTGACCATCCATGAATTGGATGAGAATGTTCTCAGAGGACAAAAACTCATATCTGAGTTATCCATACCAAGCCAAGCATGCTTTTTTTGGGGCAGATGAGAAAGAGGGAAATTAACCTTGAACAACTACCACGGATGCAAAACACAACTCTATCCTTAACAAATGCCCCTTTTTTCAACCAACAGCAGAGCTGGCTAAAATAATAGTAATTTAAATTGAAATAGAAAAAGGAGATTTTTTTTTTATTAGAAATGATTTTTCAACAAGCTTTAAGAGAAAGAAAGTAGAGGAATAATAAAAGTAAAAGACATGGAAATGTAACATTAGAAGTACTCCATGTTTTGGGGTTCTTGCTGCAGCAATCTCCTTGCTCCATCCACAATTTTCCTTGCCAAGATCAAAATGAGGCTGACCTCACTCCATATAGTTTATTCCCCCACAAAGAAATACAAATAATACTCTCACTTTTCCTCTCTCAGCTACTATTTATCAGTTATCATCACGTTCACTCCGAGATAAAGTATGTTTCCAGCTCTCTGCATCAGGGGATAACTTACAGTAGAAATTCAAAAATGTGTTTGCCCAGCTAGGGAGAATTGAGAGCAAAAAGGGAAGTCCTGCAGGATGTGCTGGTCTCTGATAGCCAAGCCTCTGAACTGTTATATGAAGAACCAAGTCTCAACAAGGAGGAGTGAGGAAAAGGAAATGTATACATACAACAACTTTGCACTTCTATAACACTTCCTCTCCACTGGTCTCTACAGAGGATCAAGGCATGAATCTTCATCATCCCCATCTAGCAGGGATGAAACCCTGGCAGAGGAGAGGGGGAATTTCCCCAAGATAAAAAATGTACTTTCGGTGGGAAAGCGAAGTTCACACTAAAAAGTGTTACTGGCTCTCAGGATCCTGCTAGTACTACAGCCTTGTTTTTCCTGACAGAAGAGTCCCGTAACTGCTTCTCCAGCACAACAAAGGGCATTGAACTTGGAGTTCAGGGAAGCAGGAGGAGGAGGGGTGGAGAAGGGGAAACAGAGTTTCAAATCTTTGGTGTGTATTTATAATGTTGTAGAGAAACTGCATTTCAGGATGGAATGATTATTGATTTCTTAATGGATTACTGCTGCACAAATTTACACTCCCCCCAAAAACATCAATCTTAGGATAATAATTATAAACCTATCACAGTGTACAGAGCATTCTGACTGAGTAGAAACTTATCGCTATCTGCCGGGAAATGGTCAGTTTTCTAATTTCTCCCACTCCAACCACATTACAGCATGGCAAGGAGCTACTGAAAAATACATCCTACTATAAAACAAAGTTTGTAATAGCCACAAGACATACCTCCAGTCAACTTTCATTAAATGGACTCCTTTAAAGTACTGCCCTTAAGACAGTGCCTGATCCATTAGTGAACAAGTTAATTAGTTATTAGAATCCTTTTATGTTATTTTTCTCATTGTAACGAAGCACCCAGCATTGAGTGAGACTCCTTAATGGGCAACATACATTCACAAACCCACACAACCTCACTTTTTTCTGCTTACCAGCCTACAGTCAAATGTTTCTGCAGCTAAGTAATTTTTTAGCAAAGGCATCCATAGAACAGCTTTGCTACAAGCAGAATCACGTTGCAAAAATGACTGAAATACCACCAAGACTCCCCTTAACTTCAGGAAGTGTCAGACCAAATCACTGGAGATGGGGCACTACAGAAATTTAAAAATAATTTCAAACCAAAAAACTCAATACCCCAAAGCTTGTGCAAGGTGCAGGAATGAGGAAGATTCAAGTCTGTCTCTGTTCAGTGGTTCCCACTCAAACCACCACTCCTGTTTAACTAAAGGTGTTATATATGAGGTTACAGTACAAATGTGAGCTGTGAGCTACAGGCAACCTGCAAAAGGGCTGGTTGTGAACCCAGCACCTCTGAGCTGCTGGCCCCATCCCTCTGCAAGAAGCAACCACCCTTTGCACTCGGTCAGGGGCAGCACAAGTGCAAACTGCCTGCCTTGTTGACCACACAGTTGATAATCTGTGCCAGGTATCAGCACAGCTCAGAGTCCCTTTGCCTCTGCAGAAACAGAACAAGAGCTAGGAGCTCCCATCCCTGCTCAGACACCTCCCTCTCACTGTGTGAGACCGTGCACTAAACTGGATCAGCAAATCGATCCAAGCTAAAAATACCCCTTTTTGTTATTTCGTTTTTCTTTTTCAGAAAAAAAATGCTGGCATTGCCACAGAGAACAAGGAATGCTGAACTCTGCTTTGAATGCTTGCCTTAGGAATAGTCATCTTGACTAGAAGGGCATCTGGGGCACCTGCCACTTACAACACCTTAAACCGTCCTAACTAATGACAGCCCACACACCCAGTGCCATTAAAACATGTGCAGGTTAAAACCCTGCACACAACAGAATTCCAAGCTCCTGCAGCGCTGCTCAGCTGCAGTTTGCTCCAGAGCAGAGCTGCAGTTACACCCTGCTCAACACCAATCCCACTGTTCCCAGTGCTGAGCCTTGCAGTAAGCAGTGGGTAATGGATCAGCTTGTACAAGCCAAGGGCTGGAATTTAAATGGACAGCTGAGGTACAGCTTGCTTGTAATCTGGCTGTAGCCTTCCATGCCTAAAGCAATTTCAAATACAGATGCAGCCAGTTGATGCTCCCTCAGACTATGCCTGTCACTACCTCCAAGTGTGTGTACTTGTGTTCCACAAGTGTGTGGAATTAGAGAATCTCCCACAGAGTGCAGTGGGCTTTGGATAGGTGTTAAATTACTCATGAGAAAGCTTGCCAGCTATAGAGCACAGGATCAGCACCTTAACTCTCATTTCTCTAAGAGGCTCCAATTTAATTAGTGCAGCAACTTCTCCCCTTTTCCATAACCTACAATTCCATCCTTCCTCTTCCATCCCAAGAACTACTCATAGCTGCTATAGGACAGCAAGAGCATCTCCAGAAATCCTCAACTCAAAAGGTGGTTATCAAAAAAAATAACAGCCAAAGAAAGCAGCATTCTCCAAGGAACACAGGCCACATAAAATGAAAGCAAAGGACCCAAAATTCAACACTTGCCATCAGCTTCAATTAGCAGCAAAGCGAGGTTTGGGAAAACAAGGGCCTCTTCAGAGCTGCTATAGGGCAAAGACGAAATCCCAGAATTAAAAACAAAATCCCCACATGCACATTAATATTCAGAGGCAATTACCTTTCAGCTTAAAGTCAGCCAACATGCATCTTACTACTGCAGCTCTTAAAGCAATCTTGTTTACAACTGGAAATGGATTACATTATCTCAGCTCCACCTATCCACATAATGCAGAGCAAACTGTCAAACATAAAATTACAAAATGGTTATTGTAAGGTATCCCCTTCAGCATAAAAATTAATTTGACCTATTTTATTACTAAATTATTACTCCCACACAAATTTTCTATCATAGATATCTATCAGCACTGACATTTATATTCCAGTGAGGCACTCTCAGATGCCTATTTCCTTCTTCTCCATCTCAAAGGTGTATTGAACAGATTTGATGTAAACAGCCTGCCAAGCTAGTTAAAATCTTTAAACTTTACACATACAATTAGATTGTGACAATAACCATTTGCTTAAAAAGAGAGAGAGAAAGAGAGATACCCACACAGAGTTTCAGATTCTGAAACAAAATGCTTCATTTAAATTAAAGAAATTATTAATCTAAATTTAAGAAGGACCTACAGATATTTTTACTACAGCTCTGGCAGGTTGTTCTGATTGCCACCAAGAGACTTGATTTGACACAATGGCCCTGATTAAGAATGTGCTTAAGTCCTATTAAAGCCAATGGAAGTTAATCATCTGTTTAAGAGCTTTGCTAAATCAGGACCAGAACAGGAGACATTTCCAAAAAATCTGGGCCTAAATTGAACACACACTAATTAGCTGCACACACCAATTACATGATTATGGATGAAACACAGTTGTTTAGCATTTACAACAGCACACTTTGTGTGGAATCATTTAGAAATAAGGTCTAATTATCATTCCATAACAGGTCCCACAATGCATTATAACCCACATATAGCAGATTAATTTTACTTAAAGGAATAGCTTGAAAAGGAAAAAGAAAAAGAAAAAAGCAGAAATCCTTCCAGTAATATTAGTCCAAATTCTCAAGTGGATCAAGATCTGACCCTTTTGGAACTTCACTCTGTTCACAGGGAGAATGTCTGAGCACTCTTGCTCGGCCCAGTTTCCTCATTGCTATATTTTGCGTACAGAAAATATTCACCCTTGCATTTCAAAATGTAACATTTGTACTCCATGCTGCTTAATGACTTAAGCCCTGCACTCAGAAAACAAACAAATTTGCATACAACTGCATATCCAGGACAACAAATACCAGCAAATTATTCCTAAAAAATATTTGTACATACAAACCAGAAGTTGTTATAAATTCATTTGTGAATGATCTCAATCATTTGAACTGTCTAAAGCTAGCCAGGATTGACAAGTCTCACTTTTATGTCCCTTACACTGCCATTTATTAGTTTTTCTTAGCAGCAAGATTTTCAGATAAGTGACTAAAAAAGTCTCCACTTTGATTAAATTGAGAAAAAAAAGCATTCCCAAAGCCAGAGAGTGCTGAAAAGCCATGCTCCAGTGCAAAACATAGCTCAGGATCAGAAGACCCATGGAGACTTATATTTATTAAACAAACATACATTAAAAATAAAAAAACCCCTCATGGCATGTAAGGCAATCTTGCGATTTAAAACTTGACTCATGATTGTGAAAGTTTGGAGCTGGCATGCCAACTTGGTGAGCCATCTGCTCACCAACAATTTATAAACGAGACTGCTGCCAAAGCCACCCGATTACTCAGTTCTAATATTAGTGATGTAACTAAAACATGCTCATAGGGTTTTTCTCCCTATGGACCAGGAACCACAAGAGAAAAAAAACCTCACGGATAAAAAGTTAAAAATAAAATAAGGAAAATGTATTTATTCCATATACCCTTCAAGTCTGGTAAATAGGAACATTAAAGACTAAGTTGATGCTTTAGGTCTGTAATTCCCTCTAAATCAGGTGAGAAGGAAAAAAAATAAATCAGTAGAGTGATTACAAATGATGGGACAAGGAGAATCATAGAACGGTTTGGGTTGGAAGAGACTTTAAAACCCATCTTATCCCACCCCTTTCCATGGGCAGGGACCCCTTCCACTATCTCAGGTTGCTCCAAGCCCCGTCCAACTTGGCCTTGGACACTTTTAGGGATGGGGCAGCCACAGCTGCTCTGGGCACCCTGTGCCAGGGCCTCACCACCCTCACAGTCAGGAATTTCTTCCTAATATTCAATCTAACCGTGCTCTCTGACAGTGGGAAGCCATTCCCCCTTGTCCTGTCACTCCAGACCCTTGTAAAGAGTCTTTCTCCATCTTCCTTACCACAATTAGGTCATCCCAAAGCCTTCTATTCTCCTGGCTGAATCCCAGTTCTCTCAGACTCTCCCCATAGCAGAGGTGCTCCATCCCTCTGATCAACTTGGTGGCACTCCTGAATCCTGTATCGTGTACCCAATGCCCATTTCTTTGTTAATGATTGAAATGGTAGTTGGCTAAAATAAAACATATTGTGCTTATGTCATAACAGCATTTAATATATTTTGAAAACAGAGTAAAAAATAATCAAGAAATTGTGCATGTAAGCTAGCAGGTACAACTGCTGATTTTACTTGTGATGCTAATTTTACCATTAAAACCGGGCATTTTGGGATAAAAACATTATCCTATTTAAACAAGTCCCTTCTTATTAAAATTCAACATTACAAATAGCAGCGAAAACATGCTGGAAGATACTCTACAGTAAATAATCCTTGGGGCAAAAGATACTGTAATGAAACTGCATGGAAAATTACTCACTCAATCATTTTTAAAACATTGAGTCACAATTCAGTTTTGTTGGCCTGAAACTCCAGATCTATCTCCATGGCAAGTCAGTAGCAAATCCCAAAGCACAGCCACTATTCACAGAGCTCAGACATGAGGATGTGCTGCTGCAGGAGGCAACCTAGCAGTGTCCTACACCACCACTTCCACACAGCCTCCTGTGTGACCTCCTGCCCATAGAGGTAAGAAAACAGTTTAACCACTAGCTTCAATGTGAACAGAATCAGGACATTTCGAAGTGCTCTACAGGGGACACTAATTAGATCCAAAACACAGGCAGTCCTGGTGGCATTAATTAAGAGGACAATGACAGTGACAAGCACCCTGCTTCATTTCAGAACACCTTGCTCTATCACTACCAAAAGGAGTAACTTTTAAACCTGCAATTTGAAATTAAATATATCATCATTACCCAATTACCGTTCTAACTAGCTTCCTCAACAACAGATCGGCTTTATTTACAATTAATTTTGGTTAATGAGCTAGTTGTAGTTTTATCTGATGGATAATGGGAGAGAATTAATAATTGCTTAATACACACAAAATTTTGTTGTTCGCATAGCACACAAAATTTTGACAAATGTTTCTGAATCCCAGCCAACAACCACCAGCACATTTTCACCATCTGAAAGCAGCCAAAGCTCAGCAAATGTTACCATTTTACATCATAGTAGGTTAAACTGTTTATATATATATAATTAGAATTATTATTATTAACTACAGTCATAATTATAAATTGAAAATTCATCACTGACTCATAAGGAAGCTTTCCCCTTTCCAAAACACCTGGGCAGAACTATTGATTAAGGTAATCTCTTTGATGGTCTACAAAGATTTATTCCATCTATAGCTGCACGTGAAAATGCTGCAGAGACTCAAAATGGAGAATAAACTGCCTTGTGCACATTGACTCTACTCTCTATCTCAGACTTTTGTCTATTCCCCTCCAATGAATTTAAGCCTGGCTCCAAAGTCAAATTAAGCCCAGTTCTTTTTTTTATTTATTTTTATTAGGTGTTGGTTTTAAATGGTTTTAAACCATCATCTTCCGTTGCCACATTACCACCTTCTCTCAGAAATACTTTCCCCTTGCCGAATGCTGGGAAGGGCTGGGTTTGCCTTCAGCCAGTTACATTCTCTTCTAGCACAGCAGTCTCTGGCTGGGGTGCTGTCTACCAGACACAACATCAAACCTAAGGATCTCCCTGTATCCAGTCATTAAGGAACCTTGGATAATTACACGGCAATTATCATTCACATTTCTACAGTGAAAACACTTTTTCTACTCTTTTCCTAAGGCTCTGTTGTTCTAGGCTGTTAAAAAGGACATTCAGGGTTCTGGGGCAGGAATGGCTGAGCTGGGACACAGATAAAACATCCTGACACCAAGATGAGGAAGAACATTACAGAGCAGCACTATAGATTATTTCCTGGAATGCACTGCAGTTTGCTTTGGTTTTGAGTACATATGTGATATATATTTACTCGAGCAAAAATCTCACTACTATTGATTTCTCTATAAATATTTAATGCTTACCAGTCAAAAGGTAAATTTAAGTAACAATAGCGCTAATGACATTAAATGAATGAAGCACTTTAAAAGTGAGAAAAAAAGCAAGCACTTCTTTACAGCATTTTAGACCAAGAGCAGTAAGACAGCAACCTGAAACCATGCTACGTGCTGATAGCCTGAGTCATGTCTGGTCTCATAGGCAGACCAGAGAGGTGATTTTGCACAAACATCTCACAAAAAAGTAGGTTTTGCAAGCAGCAAACTTAGCAGAGACTGGCTTCCAACAACTTTTCCCCATGTATTCGACATTTGAAAAGGGCGGCACTTAACAGTTTTTCCTTCAGCCGAGGCACAATTCTCATACCTCTCTCTGGCTTCCTCATTTCGTAAGAATTGCACTTTCCTAGTATTTTTCGAGCTTGCACTTCTCTGTTGTATGTGACTGAAACCCTCTCTTTAAGTGCCTTCCACAGTGCATTGCACATGTACAGGCTTGTCAGAAACCAGGGCTGGACACATTTTCCTATCTTTTTCTTTGGCTGCCAACCTTCTCTACTTGATATTAGGTAATTTGGGGGCAGCCAACAGGTCACAGCATTTAGACTACGAGAACACTCTGGGATTCACATGTAGGTACACAGGATTTTGGCAAAATAAATTGTGCAATTCATAGAATACAAATTTAAAAGAAGGCCAAGAATAAACTCACAGAGCTCTCACAGCCTGCTAACGTCATATACTACTTGACCCTTAAATACACAACTAGCACATCATTCTTCTGAACTCTTGAGAGCTACCTATACTCTGACAATTTGTAGTCCCATACACAAATTATGAAGCTGACTGCCTTTCACCTACAGGAGCTGAATTCTTACTCTTACTAAGATTAATTTCTCTACTTTTTCTCCACCTCTTCAACCTAAAATTATATCCACTCATTTATATCTCTTCAAATGGTATCCTTTGTGAAGCTCTTAAAACTGAAAAAGCATGATAAAACAAGGAGATATGGTTATAGTACTCTCTAGAAGAATAGATTATCCAAAGCATAACACCCTGCAGTGATAGAGAGAGGCTCGTGTATTTAAGCTAGGGGGAAAATTTCAAACAGGGGGTTTGAAGTAAAACTGATACCCCAGGTTGTTCCACACAGCTGCACAGAGATGTATTAGACTCACCCATGAACTACCTGTGCTGGTAACAAGGTCAAAACAACTAGTAAGGGTGACCCAATTTTGGGAGATTAAACTGTAAAACTATTACTCACAACTACATTTAGGACATGCCTAAATCTGAAAGGTGATGAGGATTAAGGTACTGAGTAAATTTAAGGCCCAATGCTGTATTCTGAAATATTTCTATACCCAGGCAGACTCTGCACCAGTGCCAGATCCCTGCAGACTCTCCAGGGATGCAGGAGAGAGGCCCCTCCCCACAACAGCGCACGTGCAATACAAAGCCTGTACCTAGGAAGGGACAATTAAAAGCGGTATGCAAAACTGCTAATTAATAAGATTTATTCTCCTTTAGGGGCTGTTATCTCGACAAGGCAAACCCTGCAGGATATCAGTTTCTCAAGAAATAAGATTAAAAACCAAACGCCATTTTATTCTTTTGCCTGAGCTGTCTCCCTCTATCACAGACCTGGCTGCTAACCAGAACAAGGTCTTCAGTCGACTGCCACTCTTTCCTGGAAACTTTTAAACCATACACAACTTTAGGAGAACAGCTACTCTTCCTCAAATGAATAAACCTCATACCTCTTCTGTGTAAAAAGATTTGCTCTTTTCATACAGAAAGAAGCAACTTCTTTCATTTCAAAAGAAGGGAATTCACACCATCCTGTTTGCTGCTCCTTCGACTAAAGCGGGTGTTTAATTCACCCTGCTGAAGTTTAAATGATGCATAGATAGAGTTACCAAAAACTCTTTTAGTTTGTGGTTTATGGCTCAATCATTACCTATAAAAGCAACTTTGTTTGCAAAGGGAATCATAAAATGTCCAAAAGCCGAGCTGATGTCTAAGAAAGATTAGGTGGGAATACTCATAGAACTGCACACAGGCATTCCCAAATCAAAGAGTAATTATGAGAAAAATTGCCATGAACTTGAGCATATCACAGCGTTCTCCAGCCAGCTTTCTGTGCCACTCACCAACATCATTTTCATAGACTGAGGGAACACATGCCCCTTGAGAAAAACCAGGTCAACATCACTTTCCTCTGATGGAATTGGGAGGTTTTAGAGGCTGGGGGGAAACACAAAGAAAACATCACTAAAAAGAAGCTGAGAAAACTCTAGCCTGATGCTGAAGATCACAGAACAGATATCTTTAGTCTAACACTTGTTTTGTTCAAGTGGAGGAACAGAGGGCATAAACAAGAAAATCCCCCCATTGGAATGTCAAGTTTTGTCATGTATGTGGTTTAACTGCAACGGAGCATCTCTCTTATAAGCCCTGCCCAGATCTTCCATTAGCTGGAGAGGAAATAGAGCCCACCTGACCTCCTCACATGAGAAGAAGATTCGTAAGAAAAAAAGATGATGAGTGGGGCAGGCAACAAGATGAATGGATTTTCTGTACTTCAGGACGTCCTTCCTCCTTTGCAGAGCACTTGAGATGTCCAACCCCCAGGACAAAGGGCCTGACAACAGTAGCACCAAGATGTGGCTGGGTCTTCTATCCCCACTGCATGAAGTTTCAGGGTGAACAGTAGCATCGAGTCCTCCAAAGGCCTTCTCCAGGCCAAAGACAGGGCAGGGACTTGAATACTCACATGAATCATCCCCTTCCCTCTCCCCAACTGCAGTGACTACACCTGTGCCCAGAGCAACCTCCCAGGTGGTACCAATACCACAGCAGGAAAAGAGGCTGGAAAAAACCAGTCTGTGCAGCTTCTCCAAGTAACGTGAAACCATGGTGGGGAGAGCAGACAGATCTGCAGTGAATCAGATTCCTTGGCTCATGCCTTCTGTAAAACCCACAGTCTGCTAAGAAGAGGGGTTCCTACCTGTGTAGGAGAATGATGCACTTCAACTCCTCTGTCTTTTTCATTCACTACCAGCTGGTAGACACGGATTTTCACACCATCCACACTGGAAGTAGGAGCATGGTTCAGCCCTAGGACTGACCTCCCCCCGATACCTGAGAGGACACAGGGATCTGACCACCAACCTGAGCTTCACCAAAGGGAACACCAAGAGCCCTGTGACCTCTCTGGACAGGACAAACACAGAGCAACCATAAGCTAAAGAAGCTCATACAGTGCATGCAGAGCCCACTACCTCTGTGGGGCTATGCCATGGCCACACAGCGTTACAGGAATAAACCCCCAAGCTTGAAAGATTTTTTAAAAAATAACAGGCAGCTAGAAAGCAAAAGTCAGTTAAAAAATCCAAAAAAGACATTCTAATTCACAGAAGTTGACATGACCTATCAGCAGAGAACTAAGGGGGATCAATCAAGCCCATGCTTTTCCAGGAACAGTGTCTGCTCTTTTACGGTATTTTCCAATGTAACACCTGTAACAGCACTTGCAGGTGACCCTGCCAGCCAGAGCTGTGCTCAGAGCAAGAGCTTCTGCCAGCATCTCTCTGCCTGTGAGGGATTACAGTTCTTCAAAGCCACAGGCTGACACAGCAGTGCCAGCAGAAGCCATTAATGTAGACCTGGCTCCAGATCAAGGGCACATTTTGCTGGGCAGTGTGAATAGGGGCTCGTCCACACACGGCCCTGGCAATGCTCAGTGGTGTGGGAAGAGTTAAAATTCCATGGTTGCTCTAATGTAATCACACCACAACAGGGTACTTTAGGACCACCACAATTATTCCTGTGCAGGACAGGAAATAAGCTGCACTGGTATTAAGCTACTTCTGAATGCATCTCATTGTGGGGCTACAAAAATTAAATGCAAAATAACCCCTAAGCAAAGAAGATATTGTAAAAAATCCTACTTCTGACAAAAGCTAGCATGTACCATCCAAGCCTTCATCCTAAGTGATCTATGGCTTCTGTGATTCAGAAAATAAAAGGCAAGAGCGGGGGAAAAAAGCACAGAAACATGAAGGGACTCCCCTACAATGCCCAGAGTTTGCAGAAACTCTGGGCGTCTGGTCACCTAGCCCAGAGCCATATCTGTCATGTTCACTGCTCCTCAGTGATAATCCAGCTCTGCTTCCTTCCATTGGGATGCTAGCTGCCTGGACTCCAAACAAGTGTCCACCACCCTAGGCAAGGGACAACACACTGTTGTACAGGCTCCTCACCTGGGCTAGCAACAGGTCTTGTTACTACACAGAGCAGTGGCTCAGCCTTCTCTTCCATTTTTTACAGAATTTTAGAGCAGGTCAATTTTAGACCTGTTTCAACATGGGTTCTTGAAGGATTTTCATTCACTGGGATTACTGAGACAAAAAGCAGAAAAGGAGGCTCTGCCTTTTCCTCCCTGATAGAATAGCATCACTCCTTTCAAGGTGGCCTCTTGGCACTGGAAGGAGGTGCACCCTCAGTACTGCACAAAGGTAACACAGGTAGCTGCATTTCCACCTGTAAAACTTAGTCCTGCCAACCTGCAAACCATCACTTAGCTGAAGGACTAGACAGAGCCTGTGGCCCACAGGAGCTGGAAACAAGCCTTTGACCCAATTTCCTGGAAGAAGATACCCATTGATTTCAACAGGAGTAGCGCCTTCCCCCAGAATCAGGAATGGGAAACACAGAACACTGTCCAACAGGTATCTTGTCATCCAGCTGCTATCAAAGTGTCATGTTTCATGGAAGATGAGGATTGCTCTTTTCGTTGGCATATCTGAAAAGGAACTGAAATTCCAGAAGCAAACACTGAAAACTTGCTGACTACAAAGCTAGCAGGAGCACAGTGTTGTAACAGGGTGTGTACCAGGGAAAGTTAACTGAACCTGACAGTCCAAGAGAATAACAGAAGCTTCCTAAGAAAGGTGTGTGCTGCAACAAAGCCCTGGCAGATGACCTCTCAAGAGACTTCCATCAGAATGAATAAAAACCTATTTAATGAGATTAACTGATCATTTTACTCCACCCTCGTTATAACACTCACTGAGAAGGAGGAATGTTTTTGCAGCTGAATATTTGACTCCATAGGGAATGCCAGGACTGTGACAGAAGACAGGAAAAATACACAGGGGAGCCCTTCACCATTGCAGTGTGAGCTACAGATACTCAAAGACCAACTCGTTCAGTGGCTACTCTGTGTTGGTTTACATACAGGGTTTGTATCAGAGGAGCTATTTCATGATTTTAACCACACCAGTGTGAAAAATCTGAGCTGATGTGGATAAAGCGACAACAATTCAAGGTACATCCCAGGAAATGCCTAATTTACCAGTAACCCTTTCTTCTGCTTAGATTGCTTTTTTTTTTCAAGAAACACACCGTGTAACACTACTTTGCAGAGCTTTGGTTTCTTAGGTGTGGAAAACCCCCTCTATTTCTGTTAAAGTTCTGATGATCACCTTTCCATTTAATATTTTTTCTTCTCAAACTCCAAGAAAGCTCAATGCATTGGCTAAAACTTTGATAACTACTACTGCCCTGGCAATTCTCAGGAAGTCTGAGGATAAAAGACTGAAGCAAAGACTGTGCTCTTGTAAGTGTCAAAGGAGCTCACTTCTCACAGTTCCCTGCCACACTTTATTGAGCTCATCCCGGCAAAGTCCATCTTCACCGTCCTTCGACCTGCAAAACCACAGGTACATCTGTATTGGGCATCAATGTGCAATTCCATAGCTGAGCTCTAAAAAATCAAAGTGTCAAGACTGCAAAGTCAGACACAAAGGACCAGGGGACATCTCAAGTGACTGTCAGAAGTCCACCTCCCTGCACTGAGGCAGGAGATACTCAGACCAATAAATTCTGATGACCGTACTCCTTACAGGCTGCCGAGGAAAGAAGATTCCTCAGCATCTCAAGGTGATCAGGTCTGAGTTTTTAGCACTTTCCAAGATATTTGGAAGAAATGAAGACTTGAATCCCCAGTTCATAGCACAGCAGTTTGGCTGCCAGAATTCTCCATGCCCCAATGCACACGTCAGGGGAGTGACCGCCTCAAAGCACTAATTCAGTCCCCCTCTGCAGCCCAGCCTGGCCAGCTTCAACCACCCTCCCTAAAGGAAAGCCTCCTGCAGAGATTCAGCCTCCATCACCTCATCCTCCTAAAAAGCCCACAACACATACTGAGCCAGGAAAGAATCCCAGTGCAAGGTTCAGCCTCACGTGCCTGGCAGTAAATTCTGGTGGCGACAAGGCCTGTTTGCTGTGGAGCTGAGGCACAGAGCAACTTTTAACTTTAAGTGGTTTCATTCCAACAGTCAGGCTCCAAAATTACATTTCTTTATCCCTACAGATGTGCCGATATAGCTGTAGTACATGTAACTCTCTGCTCAGGAGTCGTATGACAATTCAGGCTTGAAAAATGAAAGTGATCAGGAAAGATTGGGGCTTTGATGCCACAAAAAAAAGTGCAACTGATAGTCCACCCTGATCACTGGGAACATAATATTGGCTACATAATAATAAAACCTTGCCTAAGTTCTCTTTAAACACCACTGCTGAAATCATTCCCACTTAGTGCTGCTGTCCCAATTAGTGATCTCGTCAGACAGTGCGATCATTCCCCACCACAGAGAAAACACGATCGCCTCATTATTTCCAGCAGCAGAGTCAGCCGACATGGCTTATTCTCTTAATGAATTAATTCTCAAAACTTACTAACACTTCAAGCTACTATAAACACCTCTTGAAAGCATACCACAATTTTAATCGGTTTCAAACATCAGATGTTGGGTTTGATATTTATAATTGTTCTGACTCTGTTTCATTTAAGGGCTCCTTTTGTCTATGAAGCAATGATAAGAAAGTTAACTGGGACACCCACTGTCAAGCCTCTAATTTAAGGGGAAATTGCCTTTGTCACTGACTGTCAGATGCTAATAGCTGCTGCTAATATTTTCCCTGTGATACCAGGCCAGTGATCTTAGAGAAGTGTCCCTCATCCTACACAAAGCAATGACTGAGTCAACTAATTGAACAACTGTGCCCCTGCAGTTTCTAAAGCAGACATTCTTCTAAGTCCATTTTAACCTACAGGGAAAAAAAATATCTCTAATAACTGTAGTAAGAACTCAGTGTGGTATTATGGGGAGGTGACTGGAAATTATTTCTTTTTAAAGTCTCTTTTATAAGGATTCACCATTAGCCTTTAATTAGCATGCTAGCTCCTATTCGGAGGTTTCTGATCACTTATAGCCCAGTTCAGCATTCACGGATGGGAACAAGACGGACTCCCTTGAACTCGGTGGGGTCTATGGGAGGGCTTAGGGCCATGCAGGGAACTCTCTAGTACCAACACAAAGTTAATTGAGTAAGCCTTTGACACCCAGCTCTGGGTGTCAGCCTTTGTAAGAGTTTTCCTATGGAAGATCAAAAGAAAATCTGGACTTTCAGATTTGGGGCTATGTAAATGTATCATCTGTACTCAGCAGGTGTAACACTAATTCATCTTTTGCTGTAGAGAAAAGTGAGATGATCTATCAACCTATTCGGTTTGACTATTTACATGTATTTAAAATATTTGCTTACATAAAACTACAGTCAAGTATTTTAGAACAGAGCATCTGCCAACACACATGCAGTGTTCTGCTAAAGGCAGGTATATGTAAGATCATCAGTTAGCTATGACAGGTGATTTAGTGTGATTCATCTTCCAGGATCATCTCATTCACAAAGAAAATTGAGTGTCATCCCCCTCCATAACCTACAAATACCATCTAGATACTTGAAAATTATAATAGGTTAAAGGATGCAGTAGCCAAAATATTCAACCCAAACTCTTTTGGAATAGAACCTGAAAACATCAGTAATCCAGACAGAACTACTACCACAGATTGCCAGGGGCTAATGAGCATAGAAAGCTCTTTACCCAGTACATAATTTTGCTGTTGCTGGGAGAGCACTACTCAGTCATTTCAGCACAGATCCAAGAAATTTCCTTCTTTTGGTGTTTCTCCTTTTGAGCCAGACACAAATTCCTACTAAATTAAGAGCTGCGGTTCAAAACAATTCAATGGAATGCAAGAAAAACAAAGGTCAAAACTTCAATCTCTACCTTGCAGGTGCACATCCAGAGCACACAGCCAGAGAGGGTCACGCAATGACCGGCAACCAATCTAGGAGTGCAATATTTGGGGTCTGCTCCCTGCATCACCTCCTCCATTCCCAAGTCCTACCCAGCCAGGATGACATACCCTGGGCTTTGCTATAATGGCAGCCAACATCACTTCATCTTCAGCAACCCACTGGAAATCAAACCAATCTGAAATAGAACACAGCCACTGCCTCTACTTGAAACAACGCGTGATGGATCAATCCACTGGGAGCTACTAAATTCATACAAAGTATTTCCAACAGCTATTCCACCTCCATCTTTTCTTTTAAAATACCAAAAAGCCCAAAAGAGTTTTTAAAAAGAGGTACAGGCCCCTGAGTTACCAAACCTTTAAAAGGATCTCCTGTGCCCCACAAAACAAGTGGAAAGCTCTAAAGCACAGCCTGGCGATTTAGCCCACACATGCCAGATTCAAGACTTGGCCAAAAACCTTAAATGAACCCATGTAACATCTGCCAAAAAAGCCGACAGCCTCTGATCAATATCTTCCATGTTCGAGGCAGCACAAGCCACCTCTCTGCAAAACAATCCTAAGTCTGAAAAGAATAAATAAATTACAATAAATTTAAGAAGCTTGAGGTTTTTTTGGCTTGGGAAACCCAGACAGAGCCCTTAATTTTTCAACAGCAGCACATCTTTAACACAGAGCAGCAGTGATGAAAGCATTTGAGATACCTGTGAGATCAAAAAACACCTCTGAAAGAATCTAAGATATTCACCAAGGCTGTAGATACATATGTGTTGCAAAGAACTAATGAAGCCTAAAACCCATTGAAAATGTTAACACAATGAACATGAAAATACTGAGTGCGTTAAAGCTTTTTGCATGACTTCATTCTAGATCTTTTTATTCCTAATTTGACTTTGGTTTTCAGTCTAGATTATAAAGAAGATTTAAAACACAGATACTTTTTCCATTCCAATGAACCCTTCCCATTAATAAAAAGGAAACAAAGAAAATGAAGAAAGTGAGTAGTAAAACTTTTACAACATAATAAAGTATATCAGAATCCCAGTGCAGCACAATTGGAATTGTCTAAAGATGCTGAATTATGGGTGGTTGTGATATAAAGTTCAGTCCATAGTATTAGAAATCATATTCTCCAGCAACATGTATATAATTGAGAGATCTTCATAATAACCCTCAGTTTAAAGGCTCATAAAACTGCGCTTTACCCGTAATTTGCAAAAGGAAAGAACTCTTAAAGGAAAGTAACATCTTTTTCTCAGAAAGACTCTGAAAGCAATACACTGCATTTTTAAGCAAGCAACCCTAAAAGCTCTCTCTCTCTCTTTCACAGATTTCAGTAGGACATTATACTAACCCGTGGTTTAAATAAATATGTATCTGTAGTATACACAAACCAGAAAGAAAGTTAGTATCACACAGAGAGGAACACTCTGTAAGTATGTTGGAAGCAAAGCACATTACATTTTTTCTGGAGTATAAGTACAGAGGTTACCTTAAGGTAAATATCTTGGTGTAACACTGTAACCAACACTTAAACAAGGTAGGGCATTCACAGATACAGAAAATGAAGATTGTTTCTTTTAAGAAATTGTGTAAACTACATATATCCACCTCCCATACATAACAGAATAATTCTACAAATATTATCAGCTCTTGACACTCTCCCTGTGCAGACTCACAAAATTCTCCGTTTCTACCTGACATTCTAAACCAAACTCCTTTCAGTTTGTTATAGTCAACTATAGTTTTGTAAATAAAATTCATTTGTTTTCAAATAAAGCTACTTCAAGCTGTTTGGGGAAGCAAAGTAAGTAATAGTAATAATAATAACAACAACAACAACTTCTATTTGGATTTCAGAACCTGAGGAAACAAAAACAGCAAATGATCCTAGTGTTTTCCTACCTGGAGCAGGTAAGGACCAGCTCTCAAATGCCACCTTGGGATAGTTTTGACTAGTAATCCCGTTCATGTTTGGATGAGATACCAGCATGAACAAGAACCAAAAAAAAAAAAAAAAAGAAAATCTCCCCTATCCTCCTCTGTTATTAGCAATGCCAACAACAGTGGCTAAGACCTGGTAAGCAAACCAAGGACCAGGAGGACCAGACCAACCCAACCCTCAGCTAGAGAGGAACAGGCTTAAGAGGAGACTTACTGCCTGCCATGTGACAGGGGGAGGTGTGCTGCCCATTGGGAGTGCTGGAGGTGAGGTCGATGGCCATGCCGCAGTGCTCCCTTTCAGGCGAATAGTCATTGTCACCTGCGAGCACAACACAGGCCCCCCGTAAGTGTTTATCCCCTTCCTCAGCACAGATACACAGAGACTCAGAACCACAACCCGCTCGCTCCC
>VZTR01023746.1:85339-111233 GCA_013400775.1 Chaetops frenatus | reverse complement strand
AAAGAAAAAAGAAAAAAAAAAAAAAAAGAGGGAGAGGGAGGGAGGGAGGTCAGCCGGTGCTACAGCAATGCGATTAACTAGCGCGGAGAGGGAGAGGGAGGGGGAGAGAGAGAGAGAGAGAGGAAAACTTGATCCACCGGTTCCTTACGGATTCCACGGGATCGCGGGGAGCGGAGGGAATGCGGGGCGGGATGGGCAGAGGGGATGCGGGGCGGGATGGGAAGAGGGGGGCCCGGCGGGCGCACTCACACCCTGCGCAGCAAACCGGGGCCAACTTCCCCGGAGCGCCGCTCCGGCCCTGGGCAACGCCGGGCTCCGCGCCTCATCCCTGCCTCTCCCCGCCCCTGCCACAACCTGTCAAAGTCATGGAAGTCCTGCCTCGCTTGTCATTTTATTCCCTTTCCCCCCTTCTCGCCGCCGCAGGCCGCAGCCCCCCGGGGGCGCGCAGGTGGCGGCGGGCGCTGAGGGAAATGGCAGCGGGGCCGGGCTGAGTAACGGACCGGCGAGACCCGCCGCGGCTTCTGCCCCTGCATTTTTTGGTCTTTGTGGGGTTTTTTTGTTTGGTTGGTTTTTTTGGTTTTGGGGTTTTTTTTAATTATTTTTTATATTTTGGGCTAACAGCAACAAGTCATCGGCGCCCGCGGGGATGCTGCACAGCCGCGCTCGGCTCGGGGACCCTCCGGCACACACAGACCCGCACGGACGGACCGAGCCCCGCGTCCCGCCGGCCCCGGAACGGAGCTGTCCCTCCTCCCGCCGGGGAAAGGGGGACCGGGGAGGGAGAGGAGAGGAGAGGAGAGGAGGGGAGGGGAGAAAGGGAGGGGAGAAAGAAAAAGAAAGAATAAGAAGCCAGGCGCAGATTTACCTCAGCCGCACAGGCAGTGAGTCAGTTCCATCCCCCTTTTGTTTGTGTGTTTATTAGTGTCGGCTCCCTCTGCCCAGTGGAGGTGTGTTTGTGCACGGCAGTTGGCTGTGGGGGGACTAAGGCGGCGGAGGAGCCGTAGCTAAGGGTAATCCTGTTTTTACTTCCTCCATCTTCAGAGAGCAGAGGGTTAGCCTGGGACAGCTGGTCAAACCCCGAGAAACCGATCCGGCGGCGGCGGCGGCGGCCGCTCTCTCTCCCTCCCTCCCACAGACACACACAGACACAGACACACACTCATTCGCTCCCTCCTTCACACACTCCCTTCCCTCCCTCACACACAGATACGCGCACTCCCTCTCACACAAACACACACACTCCCCCACAGACAGGCGCACACCCTCACACACATACACACCTCCTCCTCCACACACACTCCCTCAGACACACACTGTCCCCTCCCTCAGGCGCAAACCCACACACACTCATTCACTCCCTCACACTCAGTCCCCTCCCACACGGACTCACACTCTCTCCCTCGCTCAACAGTCAGCCCCTCACACACATTCTCACTCCCTCACTCACACTCAGCCCTTCGCACGCTCACGCATCCATTCACTCCCTCACACTCAGTTCCTCCCTCGAAGTCCCTCACACGGACACACTCGCTGCCTCACTCGCACTCATTCCNCGGGGGGGGCGGCCGGGCGTGTTACTTAATTAAACATTCACGGCCGGTATGAGCGGAGTTTCCGCCTAGAGACAGCCCGGGTGCAAGTGAAACTTCTACGCGCCATGCCACCCCGCTCCCGAGAAGTCGGTGTGCTGGGAGAAGAGGAGAANATAACCGGCCGGGGGGGGCGGCCGGGCGTGTTACTTAATTAAACATTCACGGCCGGTATGAGCGGAGTTTCCGCCTAGAGACAGCCCGGGTGCAAGTGAAACTTCTACGCGCCATGCCACCCCGCTCCCGAGAAGTCGGTGTGCTGGGAGAAGTGGAAAAATCGGCATTATGGTCCTGAGGGGAATCCTCGCTCTGCCCTACAGCCAAGGCTAAAAGAACAGCCCCGAGTATTTCCCACACTGAGGGGCCACCCCCACAGAGGAACCATCCCCACANNNCCCCCCCCAACACACACACACTAGTCTGAGGGTGGATGTTTGATGTTCTTCCTCTCAGAAGTTTCCCCTGCTTTCCACAGGTCCTGGATCAGGTGCAACAGCGTTGTCCTGCTCCCTTCTCTTTAAACTGCTGGGCGCTGGTGACCCTGGTAATTCCATCATCAGGCACCAGAGTTCACGGCCCATTGAGGAGCTGAGGTTGTGTCTATCATGCATGATATGCATGGACATCATGAAATTTCTGTTTGCAAAATTAAGCAAGTAATCACTTGAAAGCGTAGGGATTCAGGCTGCCCATACACCCTTGAGCATTTTGACCCAAAAGTGCAACTGATGGGAATAATGGAAGAGTTATCCTTGATTTTCATTGGTACCGAAGGAGAGTAACACGTGCATTTTGCCACTGAGTTTCAGACAAGCACTGATGGAAGCACCTCCATCACTGCATACCCACATTCTTTGTATATCAAAGGCACTAGGTACCAGAAAAATTTGCTTTGAGACAGTCTTAACTACCACATCTTGAAGCAAAAGCCTTAACTCTTGCTCTCACTACACAAAAGCACAATATTGTTGTTATAGACAAGGTAAACCCCAAGTTTTATTAGTACTGCCACCTCACATCAAATGAGATTCTGCTTTGTAGAATAGCAGCAGAGCCACCTAATCCTGAGAGAGGGAGACAAATTCCACTTTGGAAAAGACATTAAATGATTCAGCCAGCCCAAGAGACTGAAGTTAATTGACAGCACTCTCCCCAGCACCACAAATTTGAGCCAATTAGTCATTATGCCACATCTGTGAAGTGCGTTTAACTTAACTCTTCTCATTTTGCATAGGAAGAAGGCAAGAAAGGTCAGGGGACTGGCCACAGAGAGCACTCAGAGCTGAGCCTAGAAAGCACATTTCGTGTTTCCCACGCCTACGTATCAAGAACTAGACTTGGCTTGCCTACACCAGAAAATATACTGGCATAGCTGGAGCTGGGTAATTATACCGTAATAGTTTATGCCGGAATAACTCTCCTTGCGGACACTCTCCTCCAGATGGAAAGTGACTTCCCAAAAGCTGTCCAAATGAATTCACTCAACAGCAGACACTTTGAGTTTTGTCTTCCCCCCCTCCCTTCCCCTCTTCATTTTGGGGGGTAAAAATTCCTGAGATGAGGGTCTCTGCAGCATTTTGAAGCCTTTGATCACTTTTACAGACCATTAAAAGCAGGGACAAATGCAAAGCATGTCATTGAAATGCTACAAGTCTTGTTGTCAGGATTTTTATGGTGCTTTTCATCAAAATGTTGAAAACTGAAATCTTCCAGCTGGCTCTCCTTACAGGTAATAACTTAATAGCTAACAGCTTTTCTCCCAAAACTGCTGGAACCTGCTTGAGCCATGGAAGCTGATGGAAAAAGCCAGACCCATCCTATACAGTAAATATTTTCTGATTTTTTTTATCCTTCTGCTCTGCAAGCTTTTGAAACCAAATGAAGCTGTGAAAACAAGGAGGAGTGACCAAGGGAAAAGTATGGGGCAGGGAATAAAGTAACAGGACTTGGCTTTGTAAATCAGCTTGCTAACTCCAAGGGCTGCAGAGATGAGCACATCCTCACTACAGCAACACAGGGCTGAATCACTGGTTTCAAGGCAGAACTTGGCTCTGGGTTGTAGCAAGAGCTCCACAGTGATTTACACTGACCGACTCAGCAGAGCTGCTGTGCTGATCTTGAGGGCCAAGTGATGGCTTGGGGATCAAGAGAGCCGGATTCCCATCCAACAATGACCAGACATCCTCTGCCTGATTTCGGTCAAGCCATTATTGCCCTGCATTTCAGTTCTGCGTTTCTAAAACAGCAATTAACGCAATGAGAGCTTTTCTTCTGCCGAGCAGCGTCCCAAGAGCAGTTCTCAGCTTTGCCAGGGAGCTCTGCCACATTACAGAAGTCCTTCTGGCACACCTCTGAAAGAGCCATTCCTGGAGCTCCTGGAAGCTCCTTTCTGTTGCCATCCACAGGACCTCAGCCCTGCCTGGCCTGGGACAGTGTCCTGCCACACAAGTCCAGCTGTCCCCAGGATGACAGGCTGTGCCAGCAAACACCTGCTCAAGAGCTGTCATGTCCTCCTCGGTACTTGCTCAGTCTCCCTGAGCCTTAGTTCCCCTCCTGGGTGCTGGAGATAACAGAGCTCCCCGGGCTCACAGGAGAGTTTAATTTCTCATAGTTTGACCATCTAACCTATCAAAGCAATGTGCTTTGATAGGTTAGATGGAGCTCAGCCTGTTTTCAGCTAAATATTTAAACATTTAACCCATATATATGTGTGTATATGCACATGCACGTGTGAGAATTTTTATTCAAAGCCTCCATCATGCTTTTTGTGTAAATTCTGGTTTAAAGTTTCTAACTTCCCTTTTTTATATGCCTGTATAGGGTCAAGATGCTGTAGGAGTTTGCTCCCAAAACCCTCTATTGGGTATTCAAGTAAATAGCTCAGCACAGCATAAGCTCCAGACTTATGTATACTTAGCAAATTGAAATAGACTTATGTGCCACACTGTTGCCTTGGACAGCACAGAGCACGGCAGAGCAGCCGACCCCTGCATCGGCTCTCTTGCTGTTAGGCTGAGCCCTCTCTTTCCTTCCCATAGAAGGGGCACTTTGAAGACAAACTGGATCCAGTCCCAATATACTTTGAAGAGGACAAACACAGACCTTTCTTTGCTTAACTGTGCGTTGGGCAATCTACAAACCATATAAGCACTAATGTATTCATTATTCCATCTCCTCCTCTTCCCTACAATGAAGCACTGTTTTATGCTTATATGTATCAATAAATAGACCTATAAAGAAAATCATGAACATCATTGAATACCTTCAGAGCATACTCTATTAATTTTAAAAGGGATGCAACATCCCTTGTATTTCACCAAGATAAAAGCCTACAGATTAATTCCTATTAAAACAGTTAGTATTTTCAGGACATGCAGATGTAATTTATGGAGAGGTATAATACTCATAATAGCTCAAAGGCCACAGAAACTGTAGATCTGTGTCTGTTGCTGTAGTTGTACAGGCATTCATTGTACAGAGAGCAGTTGAAAAGGCAGAGTATGTAATCTGAATACTAAATTTGTGAATAGTTTCTCACTCGGGCTGGTTAGGCTTTTCAAGCGCAGCGGATGCTTTGTGGGGGGACTTTGTAAAACATTCTGCTAATATATCACATGGTTGCTGTATTTTCTTCTCTTATCTTTACTGTCAGAGCTTTAGTCATGGAGACACAATATTTGATTCTTAAAAGGGCACCAGCTCTGTGCTTTCCACCTGAATTCAGTGTTCTCTGTGTGAGACTATTTTTACAACAAATACTTCTTCCTTTCTCTATAAAGTGGACAACTTTAGGTGTATATAACCCAGAAGTATACAAGAAACAGATCTTTTCCCTCACCCCCACATATTCCAATTGCTATATCCAAGTTACTTGGAAAATAGTATTATATTTTCTTTTTTATCATCCACAATAAAAGTGTATAGATTTTGTCTTTTATTATAGAGATATAAATGTATATGGATATTTCATTTATGAGGAAGGGAAATTCTAAAGTGTCCTAACAAAATTTAATTATGACACAAGCTACTAACAGAGAATCCTTGAGCCTGGGATCATTTTTATTCGTTGCTTGTACAGCACCTAGCACAATGAGGATTTATGCATGACCTAGCTTCCCACTTAGTACTTCAACAA
The DNA here is from genome assembly GCA_013400775.1 of Chaetops frenatus. Taxonomy (NCBI): domain Eukaryota; kingdom Metazoa; phylum Chordata; class Aves; order Passeriformes; family Picathartidae; genus Chaetops; species Chaetops frenatus. The sequence continues at coordinate 105,509 of VZTR01023746.1, read as the reverse complement.
AAATAAGAATTAACTCTTGCTCTGCTTATGTCTGGAAAACACAGTACCAACAGAATTATATACATCCCATACAGCACAGGGAACACTACAGAATCATGAAGCAGCCAATACAGAAGTGTGCTGGATCTATTTAAATTATTTGAGCTGCTGTAGGCATTTAGGCAGAGAGACAGTTGTTACTCAAGCTAAAATTTGGCAAAATTACAGGTGTCAATTATGTAGAGTATTGCAAAGTACCAGGGAATATTCAGTGACAAATGACCAGGCTCACAGCTTTGCAACAGCTGAAAATTTGGTGGGAATGGAGTTCTTCCTCTTCTCTATGACAGGGTTACCATGAATGTTGAATCAAAAGGTTTGAAAGGGCTTCTACAACATGGAAGACTTCTACCAAAGTAGGCTGTGAACATTGTAGGAGCAGGTCTTGTAGGGCTTCCAACACTGATCTGCTGGGTTCAGCCTGCTGCCTTCATGCTGGCTGAAATACAGACTAGATATAGCCACCCAATGCATTCATTTCTGTACTTGAAAGGAGTTTCTACTACAGCTCTTTGAAGCTTGGCAAATAATTGAGGAATAAGGACATATTCTCATTGAATCCAGCCTGCCTGTAAGTGCACAGCACTGGCCAGTGGCTTCCTGGGGCCCAAGAGCCACAGGTGTGCCCCAGACCAGCCTGACAGGAGCCTCAGCAGCCCAGGGTCCATCCCACAGCCTCCAGGCCGGAGATGATGGCCAGTCTAACCAAGAACCCTGATCTTCAGGCAAGGCTGAGGCAATGAGGCAGCTCAGAGGTCAGTCTGCAAGTCAGGAACAGCAAGGCCCATGGCTTGCCAGGGGCACAGCTATGGCCATGCAGGAGATGAGCCCTCCTCAAACAAAAAGCCCAGACCCTGGGGCTGAGCTTAAATGAGCCCCTGACCCGAGGTAAGAGCGTGGACGAAGGCCCTAGCCGAGGCTGATCAGGGTCATTTAGGTCTGTTAGTGCCAAGCCAGCTTGAGCTCTGAACAATACAGAACCACAAGGAAAGTAATAGTTGATCTTACCATGAAGTGAGGTCATCTCACTGACTGTGCACACTCTCATTTTGCAGGAGCTGGTACAAAATCATTGAATTGTTTAGGTTGCAAGAGACTCTAAGATCAGGTCCAACTGTTGCCCCAGCACTGCCAGGCCTGCCTCCAACCCATGTCCCCAAGTGCCACATCTCTCTTAGTTAGGTGTCCCCCTCCTCTTTTGCTGGAAGAGCGGTGCTGAGCATGAGGGGTGTAACTGGTGCCCTGAGCTCACATCACACCTTACTTTGCAGGAGCTTGCAGATCTCCCTGCAAGTTGAACAGGCTGTTTTCCCTGATTCTACCTGGGTGGTTGCAGGGCCTTTCTTCAAAGCACCTGAAGGATGTCCTGTTTAATCATTTCAGTCCTCACTCACCACATTTCCAAAAACAACACCACCCCTGTTCAGTGTGCATAGCTGCAGAAAAGTCAGCACAAATCTACAGGAATGTACTTTACCCTCCTTAGTTCTTTTTCCTCTTCCTTCTCTGCTTTTCCTGTATCAAGACAGTGCTTGTAGAGAGCCAAGAAGAGGCTGGGTTATTAAAACTGGTTTCTGTGGATGTCAGGGACTGAACAGGTAAAGCATCTTTCAGCCTAACAACAACTCCTGCAGGTGTGTGGCTCTGCAACCTGACCTGATTCAGGGGGTGGGCACAGCAGCCCCAGCTCAGGGATTAGTCCGTCCCCTCCAAGCTGTTCAGCACCAGGCATGGACTCAGAGGGAGCAGTGCAGTGTGAAGGATCACAACTGCATTGAGCACTGGGGGTGCAAAGCTGTCATACAAACCAGCCTTTAGATCCTTGCAGAAATGGGGTGTCATGAGTCTCATGGGTAATGAAGTCAGAACATAAAATAGTCTGAGAAAACAAGAACACCCAGCCCTCCACCTCCAGAAGGGGCACAGCTGAGCCAAAGGCTGACACTGTCACCTCACAGATGAAGGACAGCCTGGGACCTAGGCCCAAGTCTGGATTGTGGGTGACTGGCTTACAGTACCTTGCTTTGGAGGAGGATATTAATTTTCCCCTCCATTTACAAGGGTTATTCTGCCATAGGCACCTTACTTAACCTTCTATTCCTCATCTGCCTCTAGAGTCCATGGAAAAGACTGATGTGTCCATTTTGCAGCTCCAAGCACCAAAATTAGATTCCTGCTTGTAGTCACTCTCCAGAGGAGCATTTCTTTCTCCAGTGACTAGAGAGGGAGGCTGCGTATACCAGCTGGCTAAATGAGTTCCTTACAGTGGGTGAATATCCCTGTCCATACTTCTGTTCTCCACGGAGGAAATAAAGCTGATGGTACTGCTTCTCCTCGGTCAACTGTGTTGAGAATCAGCAGCACCCCAGGGGCAGGGACTTGGACACAGCTGGGATGGAGCCATGGCAGTGGGTAAAGGGACACTTTAAAAAGGGGTTTACATGCCTCCTTTGTGCCCGTAAGCAAAGTGTCATCCTAGAAGTGTCCTGGGGCTTGATTGTGAAAAGAGACACCTGAAATTAACTGGCCACATAATCAGCTTTAAAGCGGAGCTAGGTTAACTTTGATTAACCGCAAATAACAATTTAGATCATAAAAATAAAACATTAGCATCTTTTTATGCTCCTCTTAGCACTGCATGAAACAACGTGTGACCACAGCCTTTTAAAGCTGCATGTTAACTTTTATTGCAAAGCTTTGCTCTGTCTCGCTCCAGTAGCAGAGCTGACAGGGTGCTCCACAGCCCTTTTTAGGAGACTGATTCTTTTAGGGGTGTAAGACCTCTTCATTTTCCAAAGTTTTATTTATTATTCTTATTTTACTTCAGGAAAGGAATAACATTTCTCTACATCCAAACATTACCCACACATAACTGTGCAAGCAAAGAAAACATAACTTCATTCTTGTGGTTTGAAAATGCCTCCTTTTTCCTGTTTATTTTTTTCTTTTTAAGAGGGAGGCATTTCTATTTTTTAGTTCTCCTTCGGGGATATAAATCAATGAACACATCATTTGCTCTCTATATTAAAGAGATAATCTTTTGCTCCCAGCTACATATGTGGTCATTTTCTTCTGAGATGTGTGTTTCTTTCTATTTATTAGTAACTTAAGGGATTCTTCCAAATAAAATTTTGGGTGGTGGAATGGTGGCTAAAGAAGACATTATTTTATCAGGTATCTTTTCTTCAATGCACAGGCCTGGGCTTATACCACTAACATTAACAAATTTCTCCTGCTGACCTCAGCTGAAAAGATTCCATCTAAAATCTATGAAAGTTAAAACAAAAGATTCAAATTTTACAGCGTTATGAACAGGGACACAAATAGAAAACCTTTTTCAGACATTATCATCATCTTTGTTTCCAAAATTATTCTCCTTGTTGCTTTTGCTGGTTTATTGCATCGATACACTACTAAAGAGTGTTATTCTCAGAGCAAGACTTCCTCATGCCAAACACTCACAGAGTGGATTAAGAAGTTCTATGGAAGCCCGAGGTTTCAGCTTAATCCTTGCATTATAAAGGCTAATGCTTTTCCTAGTGGCTTGCTGCTGATTTGTTGGGCTGGTTTTTAATTCAACAAAGGTATAATTTTACTTTCAGCTCTGAAGTTTCGTTAAAAATAGCTGTTGAAAAAGATCCTTAAATTCAGATGATGCTTTCTATGGAAATTTTATCCAAACTAACTATAGGTCCTTAATGTTGACTTGATTTTTAAGTGATTTCTGCACTGTACTGTTAGCTTAATTGGCTGGCAACAAAATCAAAACCCTCCAGTGAGGTTATCCAAGAAGGCTCATGCGAGACTTTTGCAAATTTACACATATGACCCTTTAAAATAAAGCATTTCTCTGGCTGTAGGTGGTGGCTTCCTCTTTTGTAAGACAAAAGAGCTCTGTTGAAAACCCTCATTTAGTTGTCATTGCCCTAAAATCGGAGATACCGAAAGAGGAAAACTGACTTGTCTTAGAATTACTGTCTGTGACTGCTCTTAAAGTAGAGAGAGCCATGAAAAAACAGAATACCAAGCTGTGGGGCTGACATCATATTTCTCCATGGGAATGGTTTTATCCACTGCCTCCTTTAAAAGGTGGTTTCTTACTTTAGATAAGGGAAGCTTCATCAGCTGCTTCATAGAGCAAAACTGACACCCACTGGCCACCCCCAGTACTTGAAACACTTCGAGCTATCGAGCAGTCCTGGCTTCAGGGCAGAGCAGGACAAGGAGAGGTGGAACGACCTGCCGGCTCATCTCAGCCCTTCTTCCTTACCGTGCGACCTCGGCTTTGTCAGCGGTAGCCCCAAAACCCCAGTGCCACAAAGTGGGAAGACACATGGTATTATTATGCTCGGGCTTCGCCTTCGGCTCCTCAGCGGCTCAGTCGTAAAAACTCCTTTTACATGACAAATGTCAGGGCTCCCATCCCTTTCTGTTCGAAGCTGGACAAGCTTAACTGACCATTTCCCCCCCTGAAATACAAGCAGATATTTCATTTGATCAGTCTCTACACTTGCTGTGCCCACGGTCCACCACACTTCCCTGCATCAGCTCTTTGCAAGCACCCATCCATGTGCTGGTGGCTGCTCAGCCAGACTTGCTCAGTTCTGGTGTGGCACAGGACTGTCTCTAATGCATCCCAAATTTCTCTGCAGAATCCTCTCTCCTCCTCACACTCCTGCCACTGGAGTGTTATTATCAAGGCTCCTAAAGATAACGTTTACTACCAAGTGCTGTCACCTGTGTGTTGTGTGGGGAAGTGTCTCCTGCCTCCCTGTCACAGCACAGGCCAGAATTGCACTGGCATTTAGACATCTATTTTTCAGTCGCATCCCATGTTCATATCTGATTTGCTATCCACTTAGACACGTCGTATGGGATTGCCTTTTAAGTAGTTCCTTCCTACCAAATATCTTTCTTTTAGATTATATTTATCTTCTCATGGAGAACTTCAATTTTCCCTGAGATGCAATCTAATTCTTATTTCCTCCTCACGTCATATATCATCATGTTCTACTCTCTGCTATGGCTCCTTGCTCCCGTCTGGGCTTTGAAAGTCTTCTCCACTCTCTTATATGTTACTGATTTCATATAGTACATAATATCCTACATGGAACATGTCACTGAGCTGAAGGCTACATTATTATATTTTATGTAATCAGTGCAGCTTTTATGCCTGTGTGATCAGTTTGCACTTCAGCTATTTTAAACATCCCGGTAGAACATTATTCAAAATTTAAAGCATGGTAGCTCAACAGCACTGTCCTGTTTCTTATCACAGCTTCCAGACAGTGTAGGGTAATTTATGGTGTTAAACAGGGAAGAGGTTTTTTAACACTGAGCAGCTTCATCCATGCACACTCTTCCTGTCAGGAGGAAGAGTTGGATCAACCTCAAGGGAAAAAGGAAACTGGGGTAAACTGCTCTCTCTTTCTGAACACTTTTGGATCATCCCAAGCTACTCTAATTTTTTATTTTTGTGAATCCCTCACAGAAATTTATACTCTGACTTGATTTTACAGTTCTCCTTTTAGCTTTTAACTTCTCCAGGCAAGCAAAACAACCCCATCCATTGTCTTAGAGGAACTTAATGAAGTTAGAAGTTTATTTGATGACGTTTCATAGTAGGCTAATTAATAAGTTGAAGACAACATGTGACAGCTACCTCTCTGAGAGGCATAGTGTTGCTCTGTATTTCCCTAGTGCTATATATATCCACTTTAGCTTCAACAAACTCCTCTTGGCCACAGCCTGACTTCAGGACAGGCTGCGTGGAGGGTGGGCATCCTTAGGTAGAGCACAAGCACCCAGACAGTGCCATCAAGGGGAGCCTTGGGTCTTAAAGTCTTGAGGGACACTCATTGCCACGTACCCAGCATCACCATTACAAGGGAGGAAGATCTCCACCCTGACTTCCCAAGCCCTGGGTCTGAAGCATTAAGCTTTCACAGAGGTCCCTGAGGGACAAGGAAGATGAAACTTCTTGGCCCAGGGCTGTGTGGTGCTCTTTGTGAGCATGCAGAGGTGCCCTGCCTGCCCCAGCATTTGGGAGCAGGGAGGAAGGAGTGGGAGGCACAGTCCCGTCCAAGCACAGACACAGCAGGAAGAGTCACCAGCTTCAGCCGAGTTATTACAGAAAGTGCCAACCTGCCCCTGGCAGTACAAATATTCTTTATTGCATCTCACTTCAGCTGCTGGTCTTGCCTCAATTACATTTTGTACCAAACTACAAGGTGCAGCTTCATGGCCACAGGTTAAGGTGGTTCCTTGGAGAACAAGGAGCCCGTCCATCCCCCGATGTCACCATTGCCCAGGGTGGTGACCACTGGTGGGACAGAGGGGATGCCCTGTAACCTCACTGGGAGGAACTGGGCTCCCTGGACTCCATCCAGAGAGGGGATAACACTTAACACCAAATGGCAGCAGCAGATACGGCCCTCCTGCCTTCTTCCTGCAGCAATAACACATCAAAATAACACCAAGCTGCCTTTTAAATGGCTGATGGCAACACATCATTTATTGATTGTCCCTGCTTAAAGCTTAGCCATGATTTTAGACATGCAAAAATGCATAACATCAGAATAAATTGTCTGTAAATTGCTCTTTATGTTAAAGAGGGAAGGGGAAAAAAAGATGTTCAATAAAGAGTCCTGGGATTTTCAGGCTATGCCTTAAGGTAATGATGGGGTTGTGAGAATACAGGTAAGTCCCCACCCCGATTCATGCCCACACAAATGATGCACTTTCTCTGCTGACTTCTGTTTGAAAATTCTTTTCCTTACTCAGTCTAGATTTGTCTCTATATAGTGGGACTCCTAAGGGAGAGAATTGTTTATATAGATGAATCTCGTGCTGTTTAGCTTTCAAATTTCACTTCTCAAAGCAATTTCTGAGAAAGGACCCACCCCATCACCCTCCTGAGTATTTGCTTATTCAAAGCCCACAAAGAGGGATAATTTGCTCCATTTGGGAACTGCACACAGGAGCCCTCAGCAAATGGACATCAACACATGTGAAGGTTTGGATGCTGAGAAGTCCCTCAGAGAGGGTTAACATGGAGACTATCCAAAGTCACGTATCCATGTATTTCACTGGGATCACACCTGCATGGAAACAGTCCCCAACCAGTCAGTGCTGCTGGGTAAAGACTAATCCCATATCCCACATCCCATATCCTATATCCCATATCCCATATCCCATGGGTTACTGTATGTTTATATGCTGGCTGAGTGTTCAGCCCTGCTGACTTCCCATATCTTTGCTGGGATAGCTCAAAATCTACACAGAGATCCAGACATCCAGTACAATCCAGACACTTTCTATAAGTGATATGAATTCAGAGAGAAAATCCCAGGAGCCAGTTTTAACAGTGTTTTTAATGCAACCTTGTTTATAGAATCACAAGAAAAATTTCCATCATTTTACCAGCTTTGTCTCTGTTGTGAGATAAAGGCTTGTCCTTTGATAACTAAGTACTGCAAATGTGGCTGGGGTTTTTTGTCCTGTTCTTTCAGTGTTCCTTCCGGTGGCATGAAATACACAGACTTTTTCCTTTCAATTTTCATGTTTAGGTCTCAATTCAACAGAGTACTTAAACCAATATCTTCATTTGAATTTAGCCCCTTTTTTAATCCAGAAGTTGAATGAGCTCCATAAGGGCCTCTTCCAGTTTAAATTAACCTTCCCACACATATTAATAGTTACAGTACTTAATATTTCCTGCAAGAGTCTCCCATGACCATCCCGGAACAGAAGGGCTGAAAGTTCTTATAATCCACATGTACAAGAAGCAAGGACAGAGCAGAAAGAGCAATATAAAGTGCAGAAAAGAACTAGTTTCCAGTGGTCTAAGGATTTTTTTGGTAGTATCACAGCTATTAGGGAGAAATTTCAAGGGGAACTCCACTCATCCCAATTTTTTCACCCTTAATGCATATTTAAAATCCATCGCCAATTTCCAACCTTGCAGCGACTCTTGTATTTTGGGTGGTTTAATACTGTTTTTAAAGGTTATTAGAAAAATGAATACGCTGATCAAAGGGTTTTCTGGAACTGCAGCTCAAGTTCTACCTTTTCATAAATAACAGAGCCGAGGCGCAGGGAACACGTGGCTGGGCTATTTATTGCTCTTCTCTGGGGTGCCGTTTCTCTTACAACCACTCCAGTTTACTTTTGGAAACGTGTCTGAGCGTAACACTTGCACAGGCACATTTTGAAAGCTAGCTCTGATAATTTATGTACTTTATGTTAGGCAGCTTCCAGATGCTGTGTTTTTTTCAAAGCTTCTCTTTCCACAACGATGTTCCCCATTTTCACTAAAACAAAGCAGGGGGGGCAAAAAGCCCACCTGCAACGGAAAACCTATGTAGATGGAGAATAACATTTCAATCACATCACTCTCTACATCACATTAGTCCTTTTGGGCCACAACTTACTCCACTGAGATCAAAAAAAGGGGAAAAGTTAGGATTTAGTACAAACTACTATAAATTTGTCACAAGCGTTAGCCCAGAGTAGCAGAAACAGAAGAAAACTAGCCAGTTCTGCAAGTTTACTGTAGTGAAGACATGTCTGTTACAATATACCTTGACACACAGAAAAATGTGCTTATTTGGTAGAATCTTTTCCATCAAAACCCTGAACTGTTGGGGTTTTTTTTCCTCCATTTTCATTTCTGCCAGTCAAACTTGAAAAATGTCCACCTGAATTACATTTTACTACTTTTGGAAACATATTTCATGATTTTGGGTCCTCAGTGTTCTCAAGAAAAAAAAAAAAATCAAACCGATTGGTGAATGGCAATTAGGGAACTGTCAATTTTCTTTTTAAATTCAATTTTTTTATTAAAAAATTACTAAAAAATTTTCAGCTACTTATAGTCTTTATTCTTGCTGTTAATCTATAGCTGCAGGCATGGCAAGAGAGGGCAGAAACAAGAAGTACCCAGCTAAAGCTCTCTGAAAGGAGAACACGTGGAGATAACTAAGGAATAATATTATTTGCTTACTCTGATCAAGTTTCCAACAATGATTTTTTTAACCACAGTATTTACTAAATGAAATCAAGGCTGCTCACAAACACCAGGGTGTTCCAGACCATTTTTTGTCTGCCCATTTTACCCCCCCACACTAACTCAGGTCCACATGGCTGAGCATGAGCAGTTCCCAACAAGTGGCCCTTGTACACAAGGAATGATCGTATTTCTGGCCATTTTTTTGTTTGCCTACCTATGCCTATTTGTTTTAGGGTGCTGTAAGCCAATTCTGGCAAGGCAAGGGCCACCTTATCAGGTTTTGATAACAGGCTAGGTTATTATTTTGTGTAGTATCAGCTACTTCTCAGCAAGGGGACACACCTTAGCATTTACACATATCCACCTTGTTGAGGCTGGCTAGCCCAAATTAATAATGGATATTTTTAGGTGTGCTTTTTTGAAGGACCAGGAGCAGATGATGAACTCCAGAAGTTGCCTGCACAGCTGTGTGTGTTTGCAGGGGATCTCTTGGAACCCTCCCAGGGCAAAACACACTCCACATCTTTCCACTACCTCAACTCCCAGTGCTCTCTAGATCTCCCTGTGAATGGCATCCATCCTTCCAAAGCTCTTCACCATCCTCAAAACCCACAAGCAGGGTCCCAATCTCCTCTCTCAAACCTGGGGAGGCGTGGATGCCTGCTCTCTTCCCCAGCCTGCAAACTTTCCCCAGTAAAGGTTACAGAGCCAGCAAGCGAGGGGTAATTTACACAGCAACCCCCAAAACTTTCCACCACTCTTGAACTTTCTGTTCTCTGTGGTAAAAGGCAGGCGAGTTTGATGTTTATTATCAGTTTTTCCTATTGTCATTGCAGAGTGATTGCAACTGCCATGGCACAGCGCTATACAGCTGCTCTTTGAAAGCACTGGGGGCGGCGGTCGGGCAGCTTTTGTGCTGCTCATGGAGTCTCAGTAATTAACAGCTCCTCGCTTTAATTACGCTCTGAAACAATACTTTAAAAGTCACCTCAGAACACACCAGAAAAAGCTTAAATGGCAGGGGAAAAAATAGAGAAAGAGAAATATAGAAACGATCAGGGCAGAGTTTCAGCACCTCGCTTTGGGCATGGTAAAGTTTAAATCCGGGGGGAAATCCCACTGATGGGAATAAAGCAAGAGATGCCAAGTGATGAGGGTGGAGAAGCACTGTTCACTGAGGCTGTGGATTAGAGACACCTGAACTACTTGTGTTCCCTTTTGTTCTCCAGTTGTCCACCCTAAAGCCTGTTTTTCTCTCTTTTTGTATTCATACAGCATTCTGTTTCATTAAATGTTTATGACCCCATTACACGATACAGTTTTAGATTACTATAATAAAAGGGAGTTGATAAAACTTCATTATCCATGGTGGCAGAGAAAGAATAAAATCTTACACCTTCAAGTTTGTCCATAACATTGGTTGTAATAACCTTTTTAAAAGCCAAAGTGTGCACACACACAAAACCCTGGAAAAACCAAATTCACTGTTAATGAATCCAGCATCAGAACATCACCAGTGGAAAGTGGCATATCAAGCATAACTTTACTAAAACCACCATTTCTTTTTCATTGCATTTATTATTTTGGGGCAACACCTTTTTTGTTCCCCGTGTTACTAGGACGGGAAGTGTATGGGGAGTAAAGTACAGGAACATCATCTCAGCAGGGATAAATTTATACCTGAATTGGGGTGTGGAGCTCAGAAATTCCTGTGGTCTTTTCCTTTAAAAAATAAATTGCTGGTACTTTAATCATTTATCAGAAGGAAGAGAACGTTTCTTTCAAAGGCACAGAACGAGGGCTTTAAAATTAAACTTGGTTCATTTTCAGCTTCTGAAGGAATGCAGAAGTATCAAGGGTTTTAAGATATGTAGGGATGTTTTAGTTCCTTTATGTTCTGCAGGTTAAAAAAAAATAAATAAATCTCTTTTCCTCCCTCTTGCCAGGTGTGCAATAAGGGACATTCTGATAAAACCCAGTCCTCAGATTATAGTTTTACATAAAAAATAATAAAATACAGCCATGCAAAAACGCTGTATTAACAGCTCCTGGAAAGGACTCCCTTCAACCCCTCCCATGGCATTTTAAGAGTCTCATTTTGTTTAGAAGATGGTTTTGGCTGAGCCATGAAGCACTGATGCTGAATCACCTGCTGCTGGACCAAAGTACAAGCTCCCCATGGGATGTACTGCACATCCCCATGGTCTGGGCAAGGCCAAGGGGAAGTGGTCTGATGCTCAGCCCAAAATTCCTATGGGATCCAGGCTCCAACACCCCAAGGAAGGGTTTGAGTGCTGCAGCATCCCAGGGGCACAACCAAGGGCAGGCACAGGGGGAGGGAATCGTGCTGCCAGGGTTTGGGGAAGGTTCCTGCAGGAGAACTGGCTGTGTCACATCCTGCAGAATGTTTGCCCAACACCAATCTGGAGGAGCATATTGGGCATGAAAAACAGATCTCAGAGGGTCCTTTGAAAGCAGAGGGCTGGGTGAGCTACCAGTTACCCCAGAGCTCAGGGCCAGCCAGCCTGGCTGCAGAGGCCTGCACAGAATCTGCAGGTGCTGGCTGCAGCCCCTGCCCTGCTCCAGCTGCACCAACTCCCCCCGTCACCCTCTCCGAGCCTCTGTGCATTTCTTGCACTTCCTTCATTTCTCACTCTCTCCCCCCAAAAAAGCTTTCTCTGCAAGGAAGAGCCACCTCTATTTGAGCCAAATCCACGTGGCAGCTGTGGCTCCTGATGTGCTGGTGGGGAGCAGACCCCACCTGTGGGTGCCTGCCCTCTCCCCACCTGCTCCCAGTCGTGAAAACAGAGGGTGCTGCTTGTTCTGACAGCGGTTCCCCCTCTGTCAAACGAGGCCAAAACTGGCTGCCAGGGCACCCAGCTGGGTGGGAGCTGGGGGAGCGAGGGAAAGGGAGATGCCACATGGCTGGGGTGTCCCCTGGGCCCTTCCTGTGGGCACAGCAAGAAAGCCAAGCCACAACAGAGAGAGGCAGGTGTGCAGGAGAGCAGCTACACAGGGCAGGAGGAGGCACTGGGTGGGAAAAGCTGCACTGAAGGAATTGGGTTTGTACCCAAGACAGGCAGAAGGAGCACACAGCCACTTCCTCGCTCATGGCACCGCAGGCTGTGTGCAGGCACTGGGAGAGCCTTGGCCTCGTCTCCTCTTCAGTGTGCCAAGGGAAGGGGGGATCTCTACCTGACAGAGCTGTCCTGGATTCAATGCTGCTTTGGTTGCATTTGGAGTAGTGCTGTCAGCATCAGGGCTGGGAGGGCTGGTTCTCCCTGAACACACTGAAAATCCATCTTCAGTTTGTGGCCCTGATCCTGGCTACCCTTCCAGTTTGGGCTCTTTGCTCACACCACACTCAGCTTCCAGCTGGAAGCACAAGGGCTAGAGAAAGCTCACATTTCAAATCCTCTTCATATAAGTAAAATGCTTGATATTTTGGGAAAACCAGGAACTTCCCAGCTGTCCCATATTTTTTGTAGAAGTTAAAAGGGAAACTTGGAACATTCCTGATCTTGAAAGGCCCAATACCCAATTTCTTGTATTACAAAAGCCCTGTTGCACACACAGGATCACAGATGTGCCAAACTTAGACCCAGGATCAGGTGTGTGCCGGAGCCTGCAGCCCTGCCCTGTAAAACCAGAGCAGGGCCAGGCTGTGGCTCTCCCAGCCACTACACTTGCAGGTGTCCCACTGGAGCTCCTGCTGCTAGAAATACAGCAAGGCTGCATTTCACAAAGGCTTCTGTTCCTACCCATGTAAGAGATCAGGAGGTGGAACAAGGAGGCTGGGGGGAAGAAGGGAGATGTTTAAATAGTCTTAGAGAAAGACATGTTTTCTGAGAGGGGAAACAACCAACTTGTTGTTGCTTCTTGATGGCTTTGTGCAACCATCTGCTGCCCTGTAAGAAACGAACCTCAGGCACGCTTGGTACATCAAAATAAAATTTCAGTTCAATGTCTTGGATGGAAACTGCTTGACATGAAAGAGGCAGTTTCATACAGATGTCATAAGGATTTGGGGTTTCTGCCCACATGCAAGAGAGTGGAAAGATGCTTTTCAGACACTGGAGAAGCCCCATTTGATACATCAGTTTGTGGGATGGACTGTGCCTCCAGGGGTTTGAATAAGGTTTTAACTTAGCATGACTTGAGCCCCGGGGGTGGTTCAGTGAGTATCTGCCAAGGCTCCTCAAAGGTAGAAGTGAAGCTGGCGCCTATTAGTCAGAAACCACCACAAAGCCAAGCAGCCGGAGGATGCTGGAGCCCTGGGTGTGCTATTTAACACCTGCCAGCTCTCAGAGCAACTGTATCCTACGAGGCTGTTTCCACTTGCACTTGTGGTTAGCAAAACCAAACCCCAGACCTTGAGCAATTAACACTTTTACTCTAAGGTTTCTGCTGCAGAGCGCTGTCCTTGCAGGTCCGAACATCTCTGAGGGAAAATGAGTGCTGGAACAGGTTGAATGCTTGAACTGTATGGGGGTGGGTTGTTTTTTTTTGGTTTTGTTTNTTTGTTTGTTTGTTTGTTTGTTTGTTTGTTTGTTTGTTTTTGAGGCCTTGCTTTCAGGAAAGCCAGATGTGGCTCAGCGATGGGGAGAAAGGGAGATGAAAAGATGGCACAAGAAAAGGAGACTGCTGAGAATGCATGGCCTGTGCAGAGTAAAAATCTTTCTGGATACTCACGTTCCTTTGAAAATCCAAAGCCATGAGGATAAAGCAGAGAAGTGTCTTCTTTTTAGCTTCTTTTAAAACACCCTCCAGGCTGTGATCATTTAAAGAGCGGTTAAGGAGGGAGATGAATCCACATTCCCCTAAAGCATCTTTCTGCCCAAAGCCCTGTCTTCTCCCTCCTGTTTTGGCTGTCGTGGCCCAGTTCACACACACGGCAAGAACTGCAGCCTGAGCTCTGTCCTTCAGCCTGCCCTTGCTGCAGCAGGGCTGCCTGGAAATACACTCCCAGCTCTGAGGATGCTATTTCGCTGTGCTCCTCTGTGAATTCTGCTACCCTGAGGAGGGCACGGGGCTGCTCCCAGCAGAAAGCTGCTTGGGAAGGGGAAGAAAACCCTACAGACCCTGGCTTGCTGCTCTGGCTCCTGCCAGGCCAGGGGGCAGGGAGGGGAAGGAAAGAGGTGACAACTTTCTGGAGGGAAGGGGGGTGTCCCCTGCACCCTGACCCAGGGAATAGAGGACATGTCAAAGAGCTGCTTTTGCATATCCAGGCCCCTTCTGGACCCTCTCCCTGTCCCTCCCCTACAGCAATATGGACTACATAAGGTCCTTAAAAGGCTTTGAAAACAGAAATATTTTTAAACCAAGTGTCCCATGGGTAGTCCTCTTTAACAAGAGAAACTAGAGGAATCATGCACTCGGGAGAAGCAGCAAATATTTATGTATGAGCTTCAATTATTAAATTCTCTTTCATGGTTGACCTCCTTTATTTCTTCTTTCTCCTTTTAAAGGGTTAAATGGCTTAGAAGGAAACCGGCTTTGGCTCAGTGTTTGAGGCTGCTCTAGACCAGGCATCCCCAGTAATCCTGCTGTGTAAACACAGCCCATCAGAGACCTGTTCCCCACCAGCCATCTCAAACCTCCTGAGCAGGAAGCCCTGGCTTTGCCGTGCAGTTAAATCAGCACAATAAAATGGGGGCAGAGAGCTGACCTGACCCATCTGTGCCAGCCCTGGGGCAGCCAGGCCATTCGGGAATTCAGCCTTCCTTGGTCATTAACAGGGGGCAGGGGTGGGAAGGGAGCGGACGAGTAACAACACAGGGCTGGGGGAGAGAAGAAAAATATCTGTACACAGCACTCATGGCAAGGGAGTCTGTCCTGTCCCTCCAAAAGCAGGAGGGCTGGGGTGAGATACCTGCGTGCTGGGAAAGAGGTGGGACACGTTAGTTGAGCAAAAACCCAGATACAAGCTCACAAACATCTGGGGCTTTCATGGACTGCTGTGTTGCAAGTGATGCAAGGGCCTAACTTAGGTCCCTGGTGCAATTCTCTGCTGCCTGAATTAAAGCAGTGCCTCTCCGTGGCTGCTGTGCCATGGGTCAGTGGCTGCACGGCTGCTATCTACACATTATCAGTATATATTTACAGATATCTGTAATGTATATTTACATATATATATATATATATCAGTAATATAAATTTACACACACACATATGTATGTATATCAATGATGTACATTCACATAAGGCCTTCCAGCTGGAACGAGCCACTGGGGAAAAAAACCCAAAACACTGTATAAAAGCAGCAGTGAACAAATTCAGGTGCTTTAGGCTTGGCTTGACTCCTGAGAGCAATTTGAGGTCCCCAATCTATTTTGATGGTGGCATCTGACCTTCAGCTATTGCCCCTCGCTGGTCAAACAGGCTGGGGCTTGCACGCACCATCCCTGTGGGTGCCTGTGAAATGGTATTTTGAAATGATCCTGACTTTATCCTAGAATCTTAGAAGAGATTGGTTTGGAAGGGACCTCAAAGTTCATCTTGTTCCACGCCCTGCCATAGGCAGGGGTGCCCTTGAACGTTTTTCCCATGGGGTTCCACCTATCCCATAACCACGGGAGGCGACTCCTCCAGTGCCGTACTGGGAATGCTTTCCCGGAAAGCCTCCCTGCTCTGCTTTCGCTGTCCTGGCAGCCAGTGGGTGCCGGACCTCGACGTGACAGATGTGAACAAGAAATCAACCCTGTCATATTCCTGCCCAGCTGACATGGTAAGTTAGACTGCATTCCTGCCTTTCAGTTGTCAGGAGAGCGTGGAAAGAAGATATTTATCGCATTAGCCCTGCATGATCAAGGAGAAGCCTGGCTGTTTAGGGATGCTTTATTAATGAATGCTAGAGGACATCTGCCCCTCCTAACGTACAAGTGGCTTGTTACTGAAAAATGCAGGGAGATAAACAGCCAAGTCCTCTGTCTTCTGTGGCTGTTCAGTAGGTGTGTTACACTTGACATGGGTTATTTATGAGTCTCAGGTAGTGCCCAAGGCTAAACCTAGCATTGCCATTAAAAAATAAAAGCATATGTAACCAACAGTAGCGTTCTGCTGCCGGTTTAATAACGCGAATGTCTTTCTCATGACTTAAAAGGCGCAACCCAAAGTGTATCAAAGTCGAGGATAATTTTTCTATTGACTTCAAAGGGTTTGGGATCAGGCTTAATAAGGCAGCTGGTGCCTCACCCCCCTCCCTCCCAGCCTCCTCCCCAGTGCCTGCTCTGGCTGGAGGCGCATTGATACCTTAGACAGAGCCAGCCCTGCTGACCTGCTCCATTTGGAACACGCGGTACCGCTGCCGGAGTCCTCCCCAAAAACACCCCTGGGGAATGCTGCCTGGGGGAGTGGACAGCCAGGGGAATCTTCTTCCCTGACTGACTCTCTTAGCAGCACATCTACAGCTTGCTGGAAGCTTAGAGTGGGTCAGCTCTCCCACCTCTGCTACACCCAGGCACTGGAAACTCATCCTGCTCCAAAATGTGAACACAGAATTATAGAATGGCCTGGGTTGGAAGGTCTGTCCAGTTCCACCCCCTGCCATGAGTAGGTGTTATGATCGGGACATCTTCCACCATCTCAGGCTGTTCCAAGCCCCGTCCAACTTGGCCTTGGATACTTCCAGGGATGGGCCAGCCACAGCTTCTCTGGGCACCCTGTGCCAGGACCTCACCACCCTCACAGGGAAGAGTTTTTCCTAATATCTGATGTAAACTTACTCTGTCAGTTTGAAGCCATTCCCCCTTGTCCTGTCAGGCTCTCCAGACCCATGTAAATAATCTCTCTCCATCTTTCTTGCAGGTTTCCTTCAGGTACTGGAAGGCTAAAATTAGGTCACCTGGAAGTTTCTCTTTTCCAGGCTGAAAAAATCCCAATTCTCCAAGCCTTTCCTCACAGCAGAGCTGCTCCATCCCTCTGATCATCTTGGTGCTTCCTCTGGACTGGCTTTAACAGTTCCATGTTCTTCCTGTGCTGGGCCCCCAGAGCTGGAGGCAGCTCTGCAGGTGGGGTCTCACCTGAGCAGGGCAGAGGGGCAGAATCTCCCCTCCCCTGCTGCCCACGCTGGGGGATCAGCCCAGGACATGTTTGGCTTCTGGGCTGGGAGTGCACGAGGCCGGCTCAGGTCCAGCCTCTCACCCCCAAGCTGAGCTCGATCTGTTCATCAGGAAGCTGTGCTGCCATAAGGGAAACCCTTCCCCAGGGCTGCCTTCCTCCCTCTGCCCCAAATCCTCACACACCTGTGTAGTACCTGCAGCAGCCGGGCACGAAAGAAGGACACGGTTTCACCACAACTGAGAGAACAGCTGAGGCCCCCAAAAGGAGCCCCGTTTATTATGGATACAGAATTTATAGGGTTTGCAAAGTGAGAGAGGATTGGAAGATGAAATCCCACCTCTCAACCAGACTGGCTAAGTGACCAGTCCGTCAGATTCCCTTCTCCAAGAAGGAATGTAAACAAAGCCGGTGGTTTTAGTACAATGTGTGAGAAAGTCTGACTCGAGAATATAAACTTTCCAGAAGGCTTTCAAAAACAGGGCGACACACCTGTTAAATTCAACACACAAATAGTAGGGGGGAAAAAACAGAATGGCTCATCAGTGAATGACACTTTGTGCTAAACAACAAGACATGTTTACATTCATGGCATTCCCTATGGCTCATTCAACCCTGCTACAACTGAACAAAGGGCAAGCTTGCCATGAGAAGGCACACAATGACCCTATAGCCATCCTATACCATCCCATGGCAACACTTTCCCCAGAAAGTGTTTCCTTTTTCCAGTAGAAGGGAGCAAAGCAGGAAGGGGACATAAGTGATACAGGGTTTCCATACCTTGCTATCCTGTGGCTCACTCCCTCCTGCACCAAAGGCCTGGATTTTTACAGCCAACTTTAATTTCCATAGTGAACCACAACAGGGAGGCCCTGGTAACCGCAGGGCTCTGTGAGCTGGGTAGTTAAGGCTGCTAATTAAAAGCAAAGGAGCTGATGGCTCCAAGAGCGTGGCAGAGCAGGGTGAGGCTGCTGCAATGGGAATCCAGGCACGGGATGAGCCCCTGCAGAGATTGCAAAACTCCAGACGCCAGGAACACCCAGGAATGCAGGGCTGGGGCACAGCCTTTGGAAACAGAGCTGAGGAAAATCCCAGTTCTCCATGAGCTGCTGGCATTTTAGCCCTCCTAGCACGAGGGAAGGCATCAGGGCCCTGGTGTGGTCCACAAGGGATGCTGCAGGGCTGTGCCCAACCCACAGGGGCTGAGGTGTCAGTGGCAAAGCTGCAGCCGGGGAGAAGAGCACGTCAGAGCACGGAGGACAACTGGTGGTGGTGTCTTCAGCACAAAGCTGCTTCTAAAATGAAACAGCTGAAAGAGCTTCTCCCTCCTTCTCTGCCCATGCTCACTGCTTGCTGCCAACCCATTGCAAGTGCTCTGGAAAATGCTGCTCACTTGCTCTGTGGTTGCTCATGAGAGCTTGCTTTGGATAAGAGAATTAAAATAGTCTTTCGACGACGAACAACCATTATCCAATGCTACCTTTTTTTTCTGTTTTTCTCTTAATTTTTCTTATTTTTCCTTCCAGAACAGCAGTATCCTTCCAAGGGCCAAGCCCTCGAGACACCCTAAGCACCAATGTGTTTTCCAGGAGGCAGTGGCTGCTCCTCAGCTACCCTTCTGTTGCACACACAGCACCAAAATAAATTTATCCATGACTTCTTCCAACTCCACACCCTGTGGACACATCACCCCCTTATGAACACCTTCATGCAGAAAGAATAAATTTGCCCTCCAGCAAGTGGTTTTGGCAGCACCATGGTCAGGTGAACCCTGCTGGATTTATCCCACTGTGCCAGATTTACTCCACCATGCCAGGTACCAGCTCAGGCATGGGTTAAACCAAGCCTTCCCTCCTTAAAATAGGGGAGAGCTTTGCTCCTAAGAACAAAAATCCTGCAGCACACACAGGCACTTATTTTAATGACTACACTTTGTTGTAATGTTACCAGATATTTTAAAGAGCGTATCACTCCAGCAGAAGCCACTGCCATCTGTGCTTCCCCAATTAGGAATGCAAGCAAATATGTATTTTACAGTAACATCAATAAAATATAATGTGCAAGTGATGTATCTTTGGTTTTGTTTGTTTTTTTGGTTTTTTTTTTAAAGACACAAATTAGGGAACCAGTCAGTCTTGAAAATGCAGAATTCCCTTGCAGGAAGAATGGGGTTTGTAACCAAAAGAACAATCCAAGCCAGGCCTCTGTCACAAGGATTTTAGTTTTCAAAGCAGAATAAATGGGCTTTAATATCTTCTTTTTTTAAGTGTATCATCAGTATGAGGAGATGGCCTGCTCTGTTATTTGAAAAGAAGCCCTGCTTGCCAGGCTATTCATTAGTGAGCATCCCATAAGATATGCCTGAAACCTGCCTCCTGTCAGCAGACAGGTGTTGAGCCTTTCCTAAAATCTCCGCTCCTTTTTTCCCCCAACTGCTGGCTCAGATCGGTCAACCACAAGCTGAGCCACTGTAAACCAGTGATTAAAGGGAGGATAACACTTATTTCCCCTTTTTTTTTTTTTTTTGCAACGAGGAGATCTGGGTGCTCTGCAAGTATTTTTGTTTGTTTCCAGAAAAGTCCTTTCCCTGACAGAGCTGGACCATTCCCATCCCCGTCACCCCGCAGCTCCCGGGGGAAGGAAGAGAAACTTTCAGAGGGCACGGGAGGAGAGGGCCAGGGGAGAGAAAAGAACATTGCAGAGGAGGAGTAGAGGGGGCCGGGAGGGCGGCTGCGGGGTGAAGAGCCCGGCTCCGGGGCCAACGGGGGATGCCCGTAGGGGGGATGCCGGACCCCTGGGGGGATGCTGGGCCCTCGGGGTCTCTCTCGGGCGGTGTTTGCCGGGCTGGAAGCCGCAGGGCGAGGGCTCTCTGCAGGCTGGGGAGGTGCTTGAAGTCGGAGGGAGCGGTTAGAAACCTCCAGCCTGCCGAAGCAGCGCTCTGCACTGCGGTCACTTGCCTCCGTCTGCCTTTCTTCTCTCTCTTTTTTTTTTTTTTTTTTTTTTTTTTTTTTTTTTTTGTGGGGGGGGGGGGGTTTTTTTTTTTTTTTTTTTGTTGGGGTGTTT
>VZTR01023746.1:63828-75739 GCA_013400775.1 Chaetops frenatus | reverse complement strand
TCCCCTCCTCCCCCCCTCATCTCCCCCTTCTCCCCCCCCCCCCCCCGTTACGTTTTCGTCATCTCTGAGATGTGTGAAATTCTCAAGAGAATAGTCCTGAACGAGAGGCTTGGGAAGAGCAGACAGAGCAGGTTATTAAAGGACCACTTCTGCAGCACTACAGCATGAGGGTCTGCACTGACAGAGCAGGGCTCTTTGGGTCATTAATACCAAGCAGTGCAGTTCTCCCCTTTAACTGTTTTGTTTTGTTTTGTTTTTCCTAAAAGGATTCTGCTATTTTTTCACTTTATGAAAGTTGACACTACCCTAAACTCAGGTGAAAGCAAAAGGCAGCACTAGAGCATCATTAAAAGTGATAGAAGGTTCCAGGTCAAGTTGGCTATTGCAGATAAAGCTGCTATCATCTCCTGTTAGTGACTGGGACCGAAAGCCAAGGGTTTTCATTACACACCACGTAAGAAGCACTTTATAAATCACAATAACTCCTGACATGCAATAACATCCAGTCTTATTAATACAAACTGCAGGGTTTGTTTTTTTTTTAAAGTTTGCTGGCAGTAAAACCACCCCTTCTATAAAATGTTGGCATTCACACATGCCCTGCAGCTTCTCACAGCACCTTTAAGCACTAAAGATGTTCATTACCTCATACACTGAAATAAAAAGAGTGGGATCATATTGTTGCTTCAAAATACTTCCCTCCAACCCTCCTTAAGCTGGAAGGTGCCAGCTGTGGGCACTCCCTGAGCCCCAAGGGGGTCCCTGCCCCAGAGCAGCCAGCCCTGGTCTCTGCTCTGCTGGTTGTAGTGCCCTGGCACGCAGGTAGGGCTGAGTGCTCTAAGCCAGGGCACAAGAACAGTGCTTTCTTCTCTCTCTTTAGACACAGAGATGCTTTATTTTGTTACTGTGTTAGAAAGCACAGCATCTCCTTCAAAACAGCTTTTCCAGACAGGCCATAGCCTTCCCCCAACTTAGGGGTTGCAGTGGGACCTCCTGTGCTGCAGGGAAAGGGCTGGAGCTTTCCGGGAACTTTCCAGACCCCTTTTATCCCCAAAGTACTTCTGCCAGGATGACGAGGTGCCAGCTCAGGTCCCCATTTCTGAAGGGTGGCAGAGGGTGGTCTGTGGCCTCCAGGATCCCACACTCCTGTCCCCCACGTTGCTGTCTCATGCTGTCCTTCCTCCTCCTCCCTCCCACCTACATGGGAGCAATTTGTGCTCAGTACCCACAACACCAAGCTCTCCTCCCTACTGAGGCTCTGCAAATGCTTGCTTAATGAAAACAAGCACCAAGACAGAAGCCAGTCTACTCCTGTGCTGAGGGAACCTGTGAGATCCTGCAAGGAGACAATCAGAACCAACCAGGAAGATACAGCTGGGGTACTGACAGCACCATGGCCCCACTCATCCAACAAGCAACTCTTCCTGGTACATGTGCACAGCAAACACATTGCAAGAGGCAGATGGTGTTAGAATATAAACACGAGGAAAGGGAAGAGTGCAGCTAGATACCACTTTTCTAGCTAGAAAAAGGGGAGCTTTTTTCCAAGGTTCCCCCCTTTCTTGTTCAAGGCAACACAACATTATTGAAGCAGGGAGAAAATGCTATTCCCTTAAATTAACAAAAAAAAAAGGAGGAAGTAGGAAAGAGATTTGAGCCCAAATTGAGCAACAGAAGGGGGTTAGCTCAAGCTTTCCAGCATACCAGAGAGCCCCACCACCATTACCAGCCTGTCTGAGGAGTTTCTCTTGATGAACTCTTTCATCTGACAAATTCTGACCAGCCCAGCTACTGCTCTCCCCACCAGAGACACAGAAAAGCTGCCACACCTGTTCAAATACACCTTGTATTTTAGTTAAAATGCTCGTGGGGGTGTTGAGTTTTGTGCCAGTGCTCCCCAGCTGGGCCTCGTGCACACCGGCACAGAATATAGATAAGGATGGGAGAAGAAAGACAAGCCCAAAGCCTCTTTTATTTTCAAGTGACTTTTGATGAGACATGTCAGAAATAGCGGGATCTTTTCCAATGTCTGTCCTACTTTGCAACAATAGCTGCTTGTTGTGCACAGTGAGTCGAGGAGGTGCCAGCAGGAATGGTTGTAATACCACTTTATAAGTAAATTAATTGCTTCTAATTAGACTGCTCCACTAAGATATAAGTAGGAATAGCTCATCTTGCAATAAACTTTTACAGCCTTTTGACACGTGGCTGAAAGCCACTCTGCCTGCTTTGCTGTGCATGGAAGGGGTGGATGCTGCTTATTCTCCCTGACAGATGCACAGCTGTACACAATTCCTCTGCTTCTATTAATTCTCAGTTCCTCTCAGTATTGCAGTTGGTTTGCAGCTCCCAGGTTTATTCCTCCCCCCATTGGTGGTTCCTGTGAGGTACAACGCGAGGGATTCCTGGATGCCACTTGTTATTACAGACACAGCGTTCAAGCACTGTAAAGGAAGTACAAACACACCTTTATAAGCTTCGTTTGTAATCTTCAGGGCTTTTTTTTTTTTTTTTTTTTTTTTTTTTTTTTGGCAGTTTATTTTTTCTTGCTGCAGGGAATAAAACACGTTTTCTACCTGCACCGTGATGAAGAAAGGGAAGATTTTAGTACTAATTGGATGAAAGGAACAGCGTAAAACTTAATAGAGAAAATAAATCCAGAAGAGGGAGCGAATTAATGCACCAAAGTCCTGTGGCTGTCCTAAAGAAAGCAAATAATTTACGTGCTCTGAGAACATGTACTTTGAAGGTGCCTTAGCCCAGTAACAAAACCGAGAGCAGCGCAACGCGCCCTTCCATAAATATTTGCGCTTCGGATCACTCGCTCCCTGGGGCTGTAACATCCTGGCCGGGGTTGTATTTCCCTGGTTTCCCGGTGCGTGTGCCTGGCCCCCGCTGGAGCCGGGGCTCCCGGGCGCTGGTGCGGCTGCGGGCGGGCGGTGCGGGCGGTGCGGGCGGTGCGGGACTGCCGACAGTAGATGTCAGCATTGCCTTGTGCCTCCCCGCTGCTCCGGGCACCCATTACAGCGACGCTCGCAGAGACAAAATGTTCAACTAACAGGCAAACAGCATTTATTAACCATCTATTCGGCATATTTCCACGATTTTTTTTTTATTCTTTTTTTTTTCCCCTTAAACAACAACAACAAAAAAAACCCCCATGTTACCTAATTGTCGTGGCAGAAACAGGCTTGAAACAGAGAAGATCTCTGTGAAAAGCTATCAAGCAGTGTCTGTGGGAAACTCTGACACTCTGAACCAAAATAATTTATGTTTTTCAGGCTACCTTTTGCCAACATCAGAACGATAATGTAAGTTGCTCACACTTGCAAGGACAAACGTGTGTTCTCTCATGATTGGTTAAGACAATTGTTTATATCTTTTAGCCTATGGTGTGTTTAGTTTTAGAATTCTATCCAATGGAGTTTTGTTCATTACGATGTTCTTTATAAAAATGTGTTCAGTTTAATAAAACGTGCTTTTTGCCTTTCTGAATTACTGGAATCTTTTTGTGTCGTGTTGAACTCAACAGCGACAACCTAATGATTTAGGATGGATAAAAATGACAGTGGTCTTTTCCCATCAGTTTAATGCTCCGCCAGATATGTTTTGAAGGTTTCTCTTCAACCATTTTTCACACCATATGACCGTGAGAAAGAGCACATAAGAAATTGATAATTCCTTGTTTGACCACTCAGGGGCTGAGAAGGGCCAGCGGCCTCTCTTCTCCCTGCTCCCCACCAGCCAGGGCTGTACCCCTAACACTGTGCAATCCCTTTTCCCAGCCTGGGACGCCTTTCCGAGAAACTCCCGTGCCTTTGCAGGAGGCTGCTGGTGCCTATTCTTGGATCTGTTTGCAAACGAGCGGACAAAACACCCTCCAGCCGCGCCCTCAGCTTGTAGCCCTGAGGGCACTGGGCGCAGGGACAGGGACAGAGGCTCTCTCCCCTGCCTGGTGCAGATTATTCTCTGCTTTGCACTAGGGCGGCAGCATCGGCCGCGCTGTGGGCGCTGGCGGCGGCCCCGGGCGCGCTCGCAGGAGCTGTGCATTCCATGGGAGCTGAGCTGTAAAAGGCTGGGCAAGCCGGGACACCCGGAATGAAAACTCCTCCCGCACAGCTCTGGGATGGCTGATGGCCTGGAGTGGCCCCAGGCAGCTCTCATGTGTTCGGCTGGTGTTCACCGGGCTGAATCTGAGCGTGGTGTGTGCCACGGTGAGGACACGTGGGAGCAGCCAGCCCCCAGGTCACCGCTGCCCCTTCCTGCGTTCCGTGGTTTGGAAAGGGGAAAGCGGGAGTTTGGCGACAGAAAAGTTCCTGCTGGGGTGTGGGGCAGTGATGCTGCTGAAAGGAGCCTCATCCAGGCAGCATTTGAGTGAGAGCAAAAGAAACCGGTCATCCACCTATGCTGTGTTCCCACAACCCCTCCTGTGCTTCCCCAGGCACGGAGAGAGAACAGGCATGTCCGGCAGAAGAAGAGGAGCAGCGAAATGCAGGAGAACTGCAGACAGGATTCAGTGGTGCATTTATTTATGTTGGAGGTTTAAAAATTATGACGGAGTGCAAAGGAAGATGAGATGAGAAGATGAGAAAAGAAAAGATGAGAAAGGATCATTTATCTTGGAAGATTTCACCCATCCCAACTTCTACCACAGCCCCTCTCACAGCAAATGTTTTCAGGAAGGCATCCCTCTGCTTGTGGGATTTCAGGCTTTTGGGTATCTAAAAGTTTAATGGCTTTTGAAGAGTCTGATGCATCCAAAGTCTTCCAGTCTTGCTCCACCAGAGAGCTCTTGGGATCCTGGAGTGGCACTGAACTATTCTGCCAGAGCCACGCTCTGCCATATCTGAAAGTTTTATTTTAATTTGCACACCCTGGAGCAGCACCATTTATGAGCAGTGCTGTCTCCTTTCTCTTGCCCTGCGGTGCTTCACTGGTGGGAAATATCATTTGAAGATGTTCATCATCACCTTAAAAATGTATTTGCCAGCTACAGTTTATGGAGTAGCTGACAATTTTTTGGGGGACTGCAGACTCACAGAAACCACAAGCCTTTGGATGTGAGAGCCTTCCTACAGTGCACGCGGGGTGAAATCCACAGATCAGAACTTCCCATTATAATTACACACAATTGTTTGGACTGATCACAGCATCCTTCATTTCTGTGGCAATTACACCGGCCTTGAGTGCCATATACTGACAGCCCAGTGTCTTCCTGGTACTCAGTAACTGCTTCTGATCAATGCTGATGTGAATGAATTAAAGTTAATAATATTGCCTCCTATCAGGGCAGTGGTTGCTGGGCTCTAATTCAATCCTGCTAGCTGAGAGCCAGCCTGGGCAGATGCTTTTACTTTGGATATGAAGAGAGACAGGATTTAAGGCCCTGGTAAATAGGCTGAAATCTTTTTTATTTCTGGAAAGGAGGGAGAAGAGGGATATAGGGCTTGTGTGTTGGAGAAATACTTTACAAAAGTATTACATTAAAAAGTATTACCTTAAAAAAAACATGTTTTCAAATGGCTGTTTTACCATGTTTGTTAACATGATAAATGGTAAAGAAGGGATTTTAAGATTAAAAGCTTTACTTGGTTTTGTGTTTCTGCACCAGAAGGAAGAAAAATGCTAATTTTAATTTATTTCTTTATTTGTTATATAATGGCTCATGTTAGGGTAGGTAGCTTTATAATGAAAAATATATCTGTACAGTGCATGCAGTCAGCATCAACATGTTTCAAAACTCCTGTATGTGTGTTTACACCACTCTAGAAGCACGAGTTCACCACTGTCTTGAACTTTGTCTCCTTGCAAAGCAGATGCAAAAGCTAATTTGTCTTTGCTTTAGATGGTTGAAGTTAAAGCAAAAGTACCAGTGCAAATGACAGTATAAGACAGCTGGCTGTGGCTCCTGTTGCTTGCTGGTACTTTCCTTCTGCTTACATCCTCCTGCAAACTGACAAAAGATATATCCCTGCAAATCATTTCATAGCCTGCACATGTGTTTAATTAGTCTCCAGCCCACATGAGGAACTGCAAGGAGAAAGATAATTATGCAGGCTTCATGGTGGTTTGAGCTCTTGTGCTTTGCATTTTCTTTTCCAGCATTCAATTAAAAGTTAAGCACTTTTTGAGGCTATCCAAGTAGACAGCTATTGATTCTTCATTCTGTAGAAGCCCTCCTTATAGTTTGTCAATTTGTGAAGTTGCTGGTTGGGAGAGAAACTGGGTAGCACAACACATCCTTGGGGAAATACCACAGTGAATGCAAGGTGTGAGCTGCAAGACGGCCTCACACTTAAGACCAAAATATCTGATAATTTAAAAGTGCTTTTCAGCTTATAAGTTTTCAAATATTAAAAAAGAATAACTTTTCTTGCTCACTAAGGGGACATTCTGGGGTGCCTGGAGAAGTTTTGAAATGACCTGACTTTTGTAGGAGGATCACTGTCTCCTCTTCCTCTGTGGACAGCATGCATATGTTCTTAGTGCCAGGGTTTATCACTGCCACAGGGGACAAGTTGATGTGCCAACACCTGAGAAGATGGGAAGGGAAGGAATTGTAAATGTTTCATTTTTCAGTATTAACATGTTGCCTCAATAACGCTTGGTCTGTGGAAATTTTCTTTGCTTTGTTGAGAGGAAAAAGTTTTCATGGGGTCCTAATGCAAAGACCATTGACACCCATAGGATCTTTTCCTTGATTTTAACAGACCTTGAATCTTTCCTCTAATAAAGCATCAGACAATGCACTATTAGAGGAATTGACATGGTTGGAATACAAACTCCCTGTGCAGAAGTAAGGATCTTTATATGTTAATGGCTAAGGAGTAAAGAGGATGGATTGGACAAAGATTATAAATATCCCCATTAAGGGCTCTTATTATCACTGATATAATTACAGAAAAGCAGGAAACTTTTATGGGCAAAGCTGGCAGTCCTCACACAGGCTTTCAGCATCGATAATGGCACATGGCTTAATGGTGACCAAGTCAAATGGTCCGTTCTGTAAGGTTCACATAGAAACCTCTCGTCCTAGCAAGTTTTCCTATCTGGTCCACTGCACTTTGTAGCACACAGGTATGAGTCTTGGAATTGAAACCAGCTGAGCCTGCTCCAAGTTGTGCTTCATCTTTGCTCCTGGACAGCTCCAAGGGGGATGCATAAAGCAGTGACTGTGGTCAGGGAGGCAGGGAGGCTGCTATGGAGACTGCTGTGCCTTCAGGAGCTCCTCTCAGCCTCCTGTGTTGGGTATGAGCTGCTTATAACGTCAGCATTTTAGAGCTACAATAGCACAGCTCACTCAGTCCTAATTAGCTGTGACCAGTGAAAGCATCAAGCTGACACAGTGCAGTGAGGGAAACATCACTGAATCCATGCCTGGGAGGAAGGTGCTGTCCAAATGCTGTAGCTGGAGACGTGTCTCTCTTTAATTAGCAGATTTATGGTCTGGTGGGTGCATGATGAATTGAGACAGTATGGTTAACTGTGGTGAACGAAGCTGTATCCTAACAACCAGTGCCTCTATAAAATTATATTGGCAATGAAATGCCAGCATGCTTGGTAACTCCAAGGTGGACTAAAACTGCAGAACTGAAGTCTACATTTATATACATGTGCAAGAATAAACACTCAGACATTGAGGCTTTGGCTGACTTTACACAGTCCATCTATGAACCTGGAACCAGAGCTGGTTTCCAGCTCCCAGTGTCAGTGCACTCTGGATTTTCACAGTGAGGCTTTTCCTCTGCATGTCTGGATACTGTAATCATGCCCAGACAAGGGGACCAGTGTCATCAACGCTGAGAGCCATTGCTACTTAATATTAATTTGCAGTAATGGGAGTGATAATCAGAAGCTAATTAAGCATTGTGTTCTGTGTGATGATGGAACAGGAAAAGTGTTTAATGGTCACAAGGCTTTTAATATATGGACTGAACTCTTCCCTTGGGCTCACTGGGAATGGCTCCAGTTGGCTGGAGGGCACTACCCTCATCTCGCAGCTGAATGAGAATATGGACAGGGTTGCAGCTGGAGATGCTGGCAGATTTTGTCCACTTCAGGTGCCATCCTGCTCTGAGCCTAATTTCCTTCAGGGAGTCTCGTGGTGGATTCTAGAAATTGAAGCAAGTGAGATGTCAAGTCTGAAAATGTCCAGTTAGACAGCTTAGAGTCAAACAGAAAACCAAGCCTCTGTTGTGCCTCCTGCTGTTAAGGCAAAATCTACAGGTCTGTTTTGTCTGTGACATAATTTAGTGTGCGAAGTTTAGAGGTTATTCCTGCACTCCTCCTGTGTTTAAAACTGCTGTTCTTCAGACACAGTTTGGGAAGAATCATAATATTTTTGAATTGGACTAGCTGATGTAGTTAGGAAAAAAAATGGATTGGTGTTTGCTCCTACACATCTTCCTTCAGATACTGGGATTTGGGCTGGACATCACAATTACACCAACTAATCATTCTCAGCATGAAAAAACAGACAGGGGCAAAGGGTTATATTTTAACACTTTCATCAGAGTAGCTATTTAGCACAAATTATCTTTATCTTGTATAATCTAATTAACAAAATTTCTCCCTTTTCATTTGCATGAAGTAAGGTAACCCATGGCATAGTATACAGATGAAGAAATAGGTTCTCTGCACCATCTTAATAGTTTTATAATTGAGATTCATGCACCAATGAGGAGAAAACACACTTAGCCATGGATTTATGAAGTATGGCAAATCTCATTTAAAAAAGGAGGGATCAAGGAAACATTTCTCGTACAACTTTACCTCCTTTAGCCTTAGATTTTCTGGGCAATATCATAGTGCAGCTATTGCTATTTTTATATCCTTTGTAGAAACCAGTGTGCCCTGAGGCTGGTGAGTAAAAAATAACAAGTAGCTTCCAAAAGGCAGATGATCTCACTTGTGATGATGAGAGCCTGTGAACGATGAACTTTATGGGTTGAGATTATTAGATTCAGTCCAGCTCCATTTTAAGTTGAGAGGAAAACCTCACATGATTTCGCTGAGGGTTGGGCCAACAGATTGCTGTTTGCCTTTAGCAGTAAGTAAAATCATGGGGTGATGTCTCCACGTGTACAAAAAATGATTTCTAAATTGATCCTCCTGTCATCGACATGTCTCGCTAGGTTCAGTGGGGACTTGTTAGAGACAGAGCCTGGGGTTGGGAAAATGGACCATGAAGGTGATTATTTCCTTCTGAATTATTCATTGGAGAATCTTCTGCTTGTAAATGAGATAAATGTATCTGACACATGACCTGACCACATGCCAGTCTGAGTAATTGCTGGCTCACTGTGATATCACCCGGCATGGGCCAAGGAGGGTGAAGACTTGGCAAGATGCTCTGCCTTGCCAACTGAAGTGCAAAAGACAGGCTCAGAAACGCTCCAGCTGAGGGCTCACCAGGGGTCTGACAGCATGTGAAGTCTCCCAGGGCATCTGAAGACACACGTGTACTTTGCACTGTGCCATACAGGCATGCTCCCTCCTCAACAGGAGAGAGGGAGAAGGAATTGGGGCCTGGACACATAGGTACTCCTTCAAAAATTCTGGCTCACTCAGAACCCCAACTTCACGTGTAAAGATACTTTTGTCCACAAGGTTGGCTTGGTTTTGGTTTTTTTGGGGTTGTTTTTCGTTTTTGGTTTTTTGTCTTACTTTTCAAGCATGAGATCTTGCCTTCTGCAAGAGTGGGAATTGCAACTGTAGCCACTTGTCATATATTCAGACACAACTGATTTGTAGTCCCTAGCTTGTAAAGGTTTAATGTTGGCTGTGCTTTAAAAAAACTTGATGAAAAATGTGAAGTGAAAATTGCACATCTGTGATGAAAGTGTCAAATGGGATATGGATGGGTTACTCCACGTACTTTGCTTTTCTTTCCATGCTTTGTTTGAGATTTTTCTCTGCCAAAAGAATGGACTGTGAGGAGCTACACTTTGATGTGGGGTTTGAACTGAGGAAGGGCAGTAGATAGGGAACCACACCTTACCTAGCTGGTATTGAACAGTCACTTCTGAACAGAACCATTTCTAGGGTGATCAACCCTACAAAGCCCGGCAAGGTGAGCTGAGGTTCTTATATGAAGGAAAAGATGGTAAAGCAGATGGTCATGCAGGCCTGTGAAGATACTCACAATTTGTCCCAGCAAAGTTTGAATATGTGTTCAGAAGTTTAAAGGTGAATTTAGGTGAGGAAATTCTGAATTTTCTCTTCTGAACTCAGCTGTATATTTTGAAGGGTCAGAAATGCCTTTACAGGGAGGTATTTGTTTTAAGGTCAGGTCAATGTAAACAGACAAATTTTGTATTCCTTATACAGCTACATCATCTTAACTTCCAGTGGAGTAAGCTGCAGTTAAAAGTAAGGCTCCATTTCTCTCTGTGCCTGACCGGTGGAGAGGAATCAGCAGCTGTCAGACTGCCTTGTAAATGCCTGTTTTGGACAGCTCACAGCCTCGGGAGGGGAGGGTGGAAATCAACACGGAGCAAGGAGCTGCCTGCTCTGGTCAAAACAGCACTGGAAAGAGTTTATCTGAAAGGACATCCTGCTTGGGGGCTTGGGTCCCTCAGCCCTGGTTTCAGGAGGTGGGCTGGAGATCAGTGGGGGCCCAGATGCAGCAAGTCTCTGTTGGACACGGGCATTGCAATTGCCATTTTCAGAAAGGGGACAAGTTGGCAGGGCCAATTTTAAGGATTTGGAAACAGTGAAAGCCTCTTGGGTTCAGGTCCCTGTGTCCCTGTAGGCCTCTTTGAATTCTCATCTTACCTTAAGGATTTGGCTATAAGTTACTGGGACCAAATACCTGATGTATAATTATAAGAAATATTTATCTTAAGGTAAGCTTCCAGTGTGTGAGTTAGTCCATTTCAAACCACTTTGGGCATCTTCAAACGCAGAGCAGGGTACCCAAGATCTAGGTCTAGTTTGAAAAGCTGAATTACCAATATTTGCTCCCTCTGTTCTGTACAAAAATGGGCAAATGGCTTGATAGCAAAAGTTATGGCTGTGCTATAAGTAGTATGAAGGTACAAGGAAAGAACTTAAACATAGCATTTCCAGATTTCAATTTTGTGGCACTTCAATATTTAAACAAAATATTAAAAACTCCACAAAGCAAAGCTTTGACATTTAGGTATAGGGTGCCAATATTGTACTATTGCTTTCATCAGAGGCATGTGAAAACAAAAGCCATGAAATGCGTCATTCACATCACAAATGGCAATCAGTATTGGCTGTAGAAGAGTTCTGGTTTTTCTAAAAAATTAATTCTAAATGGTGCATTTTTATAGAAGTGTTGCCTGAAGTTCTATATTTCTGTTAATAATAACAGAGCAAAGAGATGGACATAAAGATAGTGCAGTCCTCATTGTATATTAATCTAGAGAAACCAGAATACACTGCCACCCCCAGCTGATCTAAGATAGATTAGAGGTGGGCACTTCGAAATTGCTTGTATTCATATTCTGTATCTGAAAAAAATTACACTGCAATAAAACCAAAGAAAATGCTAGAGGAACTTAAAATTCTATGGTTGGTCTCCATCGAGGCAACAAGCTTTAAGCAGGTGAGGAAAGGCTTGGCTAAAAGCTCTGCTAGTAGACATTGTTTTTGGCTGCAAATCCCCTGCTACTCTTTGACCACTTTGCATCAAGTTCTGTGACCTCTTGGACCATTTTTTGGTATAATTTCCTGGGTTTTTTTAAAACAAGAATAAGCACTTTATTCCAGGTCTGTGTCTGAGAACACAGGTTGAAGAAATAGCCAAGGGTTGTCGAAGTTGCTAAAAACAGAAATGTAACTTGTTGGTCAGAATAAGGAAAGCTAGAGCTAAAAAGGGAAGCAGTGAGCCCAAGCAAGGAAAGCAGCAAAGAGCAGGCAAGTGTTTTTTGGGGCAACAAGA
>VZTR01023746.1:43490-63808 GCA_013400775.1 Chaetops frenatus | reverse complement strand
AAAAGGAAAAAAAAAAAAAAAAAGTGAAGGAAACTGTGCTCTATCTTACTAAGATACAGATAAAAGACAGGATTGGATGCAAGGAGAGATTTTTTTTTGAAGAACTAAATCATTTTGAATAATTTATGGTTTTGGTAGATGTATTCCTTTATGTAAACTTCAAAGCTGATTTTGACAGAGAAAACTTTCTCATGTCTGGTTTTAATGTGAGCATGTACATACATGACCTCCAAAAACATTGAGCGGGAAACCACCTAAAATGACTCTGGCATGTGCTAATTATTAGCATGAGAGTTTGACTTCCAATGAGAAGATGCATCACCTGGGTAACAAGCAGTGAAGCCCTGGGAAACATGGTAAAATAAGAAAAAGGAACAATTTTTGCAAGCTTTTGTGTAGCTTGTCCTTTAGCTCGTGTTTTCTGATGTGATAGTGTCTCAATTCTTGCCTCTCTTGCTAAGTACAGACTGGGAAAAAATACCGCACTTTGTTTTCTCTGGTCTTCTGTGCTAAGGGTGGTGCCTTTTCCTTTTACAACAGCCACATGGAGTTAATATTTTTCTTAGCTTGTAGCAGGAGTGCATTAGCTGCCTTGTGGTCACAGTTGCCTTGAAGAGCATATTAACTAAACTTAATTTCAAAGGGGAGAAGAACATATTAAGTGAAAAGCCTGCAATGATCAGGAACTGATAATCATTATTCCCTATGAGCTGTATAAATACTTGCATTTATGAAACTGGAGTTTAGAGAGAACACTGCTCACTCGACATTTGTAAAATAAAAAGTTACTATGTGGCACCTCTCTTGTGTTCTAGCACTATTTATTCTATCTGTGATGCAGAAATGCTCTCAAATTTAGAACAGGCAGAGCCAATGTAATCGGTCTGTCCAATGCTCCGGATAATTTTCAAGAGCAACACCGGCCAGAGATGTGGAGAGTGCAGCTCTTGGCAAAAGCAGCATCAGTGTGGACAGAATAGCTCTTCTATTATAAATGACAGTGTACAGACTGGGCTATTTACATTATCATTCCAGGGTCAGCAGTGGGAAACCTGCACTCCTCAGAGCTGTGCCCTGGGCTCATTTTGTACTGATGTCTTTGCTGCGTTATTGACAAAATGCTTGACTGTTGACTCCCAAATTTTTCTCTAAGTGCAGTTAAAACTCTTCATACTTCTGTTTCCACTTACATTGTTGGGTTTTGAGCAGACTATTGCCGTCCTTTCCTGTGAAAGAGCTGTGCGACACTGAAGCCAGAAACCAGGCTGAATTTTAGAAACGTATTAAAGAATCTTTTGCATTTGGTGATTGAGTAGTGTAGTAGTATTCCACCTAATGCTCATTGTGCTTCAATAAAATGCTTAGGAGAGTGACCATCAGCAGAACTGCTGATGCCTTGGAAAACAGACATTTCTGTTTTCATATGATCTCCACTCAAACCCTTTCTTAAGAGATTTAGTGTATCCTACATCTGATCTATAGAAATACCTGGAAACATAGCAGGGCCTTATATATTTAATGTTCTTCTTACAGATTAGAGACAAAATACATTTAGTCACTTCAGCTTAACTCTGAATGCCAAACCTCCAGCATTTCAGTGTTACTTTTCTTCATGAAAAAAAAAAAGAAAAGTAACCAAACAGAAAAAAGCTAACAGCTGCCCTCCCCTCACCTTTTTTTTTTAAATTTCATTGGTGTTGCCTTTTTTTTTTTTTTTAAGGTTTAAATTATTTGACAATCATATGAGCACCTACACAGGAGCAAGGAAAAAGCAGGAATGCACAGCAGGAGGTAGAGTAGAAAGTTGATTGATTTAAGCTGTCTTGGGATCATATTTATTAAAAATCACACTCTGGTTTTTTTTGAAGTACCCTATTCTGTTACATTTAAAGCTCAGCAAGGTTACTATGGCCCCTATGCTTTGCAAATGTGACCTTTATAAAGATGACCTGGTATTAAAGGTATTATTACACTGTAGTTACACTGCATTTGGCAATCCTGACATTTTTAGATGAAATATCTGTTAAAGTAGCATCTTTTTGAGACTGTGTGACTTTTAGAGACTAATCAATTCCTTAAATCTCCTTCCTTTATCAGAAGTACCTTTGGCATACAACATTACAGCAGGAAAAAAAAGTCCTGCTTTTCTAAAGTTGGGAGAGTGACTGTGTTTCCACAGCATGGCAAATGTGCTGATGCCTTTCAAGAATGGACATTTCACTGGATACATTATTTATGTCCTTTGGAAACCTGCGTGCATGTCCCTTCCTTCCCTGTAGAAACTTTTAGGGGAACTCTGTAAAATAAACACACGTAAAACATAAGGATATATAATTTCCCAATCCCTCTTACCCACCTTCAACACTCTGTGCCTGTAATGCTCGCAGCCAACAAAACTTTCCTCGTAAGCTTTTTTCCATTTCAGAGTCTACGTTACAAGTATCCTTGATGTGATTCTTGGGATAACTCTCAGCCAAATTCTGCATGTTACTCTGTTGTTGTACAAGCAGCTGCCAGATGGTAATACAGAGAAAATACATTTAACGTCAGTCACCTTACTGGAAGCCAGATGGCACAGCAGAAGCTGGAACAAGATGTTTGCCAACTCATTCCAGCTTCCAGCTGTGGTGCCATGCTCCACCATGGCCGTGTGGACAGTGGCCTCTTGACTGCCATCGTGATACTGCTGCTAGAGTGTTCCTGGCCATGCTCTGTGCTCATTCAGAAAGCCGAATTGCTGACATTGCCTCGTCCTTTCTCCCCAAAAGCTGCGCTGAAGAACAATTAGAAATGGGTGTGTGAAAGTCAGTGGGGCAGATAAGTCTTTGTTGGCTGCTTGTCTGCTGTGATGAAGTGCATATACTGAAGCTTTTGGATGTGTTCCTGCAGGGGAGGGAAAGTCACTGAAAGCAGCTCACATGGCTGTTCTGGTTTCTTAACGCAGCTTGTCAAAATTGTAGTCAGTTTGATTGTTGAATTCAGCAGGAGGGGATATTGTGCTCTCAATTCAAGGAGAGTCTCTCAGTCTTTCAGGTGGTGGTATAGAAGGAAGAGTACATGGCCCTTAGGGACTGGGAGCACAGGGAATGCTTCTGGAGCATTCCAGCTTGTCCAGTTTTCATAAATGATCTCTTTCAAATCCTCTAGCTTGTCTGGCAGATCTAGCTGCCTGATAGATCTGGCAAAGGTACACGCCTCAGTCTCTGCTCTGTGAGAAAAGCAAACAACCTGTCTAATGAAATGCTCAAGCTACAGCAGATACTGCTTCCATGTCTTTCTCACGAGAAGTTATGGGATACAGTAACAGCACTGGTTGCTGCCATTTGGGAGATGATAATCATTTATAACCCAGACTGTTATGAGGCTATAAACCAGGGTGAATTGGGTGCTTGGAATTCAGCTTAGCAATAATCAAATACAAAGTACTTATGGCAGGTGGCTCTGAAGGAGATAGAGAAACTAGTTGGCTTGTTATGCCTTTTGAAGGAAAATGTCAGTACAATGAGGCCATTTATATAGTCACAGTGGGATGACATAAAGAGTTTAGAAGTTGCCAACCAAACACTGTTTCCAAACAAAGCTTTAAATCTTTGGGAAATAACTATCTTTGACCAACAGACTTTTATTTAGAAGTAATCAAGTAAACTCTATGGGTCCTTTACAATACTGGAAAACCTCCACACATGATAGAACTGTTATCTTCTATAGGTTATCATTTTTCTTCAATTTTTTTTTTCATAGAAAGTGCACTGACTGTATCTGACTTCTGAAAATGGGAGCCACAGGCTGTCCAGAGCTAGGTGATGTCTGAATGGGAAATGTAACTTTTAAAAAAGAACACTGTGGTTCTTAAAATCCTTCTGGATGCTTGAAAATCAGTTGGATTTGCTAAAAAATTTGCTATTTGCTTTTAGTTGTGACTTATTTTTAGTTGATTCTCAATATTATTTGGTATTATAGAATCTCAAAATGGTTTAGGTTGCAAGAGACCTTAAAGTTCATCCAATCCACCCCCTGCCATGTGCAGGGACACCTTTCACTAGACCAGGTTGTTCCAAGCCCTGTCCAGCCTGGCCTTGGACACCTCCAGGGATGGGGCAGCCACAGCTTCTCTGGGCAACCTGTGCCAGGACTTCACTCCCCCACAGGGAACAATTTCTTCCTAATATCTAACCTAGATGTACTCTCTTGATATGGTTCTATCTTTGCATAGCCTTTCTTACCAAATCCATTACTGACACTGATCTTTAATGACTCCTTAAATAAACCAAGAAGACTGAGATCCTTTTGTCCTTCACTATTAATTGTTTTCTAATCATAATCTTCCCTGAAGCACCTTTCTGAGCCCTTTCTAAGCTTTCATCAGTCTTCTTCAGTTGTGGATACCATAATTTTCCATGTTTTAGTGCAATGGAGAAGTTCCATGAAATATTTGTAGGGAGAAGTTAGGCCTGCAGAGAGAGAGAGAACTCAGAGAAGGGTATTGCTTAGCATTTCGTTTGTTCAACTCTTTGTGCAAAGGCTAACAGCAAATGTTGCTGGGAGAATTGAGTGGTATTAGATTAATCAGCTGTGCTTGCCTGTATGACATGAAGTTACATTTACTCTGTGATTTGTGGTGGAATTGGAAACTTCCCCAAGAAAATGATGCCTTCTTTTGTAGCCATCCCAACTTTTGTAGTGTTATCACCTTTTCAATCTGCAGTTTAGGGGTACTGCCTGGTGGACATTGTGATTCACGATGCCACTTCTGCCTATTCTTTCTATGAGATGCTCTGCTATAGTTCAGGATGCCTCTGTTGGGTTCAATATGATGAAAGAACATTGTTCTGGTCAGTTTAAACATCAATTTAATCTGAAGGCGGGGGAAAAACCCAACCATCAAAGATCAAGAAAGGTATGTCAGCATTTGCCCTCCACCTCTTGAAACCAGCTGAGCTCAAGCTCTGACATGTATTAAACTCAACAACTGTGCTTGAGAGAATTTGAGGGAATACAACAGTTTTTGTAACCTTTGCAGTGTTGTGACAATCTTGTGCCAAAACACTGTTCTTTTATTATGATTTGGAGACTTTGACAGTGCCAAAGTACTTGTTATTTCTCAAGAATGTTTCTGTCATGGGAGAGGAATGACTATCCCGTGTGACAATCTCTGCATAGTGCTAAAACAATGGTTTCACAGGCAGCAGGTCCTCTTGCAGAATCATCTCTTTCAGGTTAAAAGTCTTAACTGAATTATATAATTCAGTTTCCTCCATTGTCTCTGATCTTCAGGCTGTATTTCAATGCTTAGCCNAACTTTTGCCTTTTTTTTTTTTTTTTTTTTTTTTTTACTAATCCTTCAAGCAAAACTGGTGCCTCTCCCTTCAACCCAACCATTAGCACTATTTGGATTACTTCCCCCCCTCCACCTCAGATACTTCGGGCACTTATTTCTGTTACTTTACATTAATTCAAGCACTGATTCGGAGTTCCTGTTGCTTATAAAGCTCCCTAACTCAATGGAAATTTAGGAGTGGAACCTCTAAGCTTACTTTAAAATTAGAAAAAGCAACAGAAAATTTTCTGTTGAATGCCACAACTTTATTTCAAACTCCTAGGAGCCATGACGTTGCTCTCCCAAACTTCTGCCTGGGAAAACTCCTGCTTTTAAACGTGACTACAGAATCACAGGAGAGTTTGGGTTCTGAAGGGACTTAAGCAATCAGTCCCACAGCACTTAGCTCAGTTTCCAGATACAAAAATGTTCCACCCGCGGAAGAAACTAGTCCCTTCTTAGGAGTTTGAAGAGGTTTTCCCCCCTCATTTCCTGCTGTTTTTCCTCCCATTTCAGGAAGGGCGGTGTGTGTGTGTGTGTGGCGGAGGGGCCGCAGGTGCCCGCCCTGAGGGGACGCCCTGGAACCCTCCGGAGCCTCCTCGGCCTTACACCCCCCCTCCTCCCGGCGCCGCTCCCAAACGCGCCGGGAGCTTCGCCTGGAGTTACGAACGCTGAATTACATTCAACTGGATTGAACTAAACGAAATTCATGTAAATTAAATTAAACCCGGGTCTCTTCCCGCCGCGGCGCCGGCGTCTGTCCTCGCGAGAGGTCGCCCCCGGCAACGCCGCGGCCATGGCGGAGGAGGAGGATGAGGAGGCGGCGGTCTCTGAGGCGGCGTTCAGCCTGCAGAGTATCCTTCTTCCTCCCCAGTCTTTCCCTCTCCGTCCTCGTCCTCCTGCTCCGCTGCGGGTAGCGGTTCCCCGCCTCGGGTTCCGTCTCCTCAGCGCTCCTCCCGCCTCAGCCAGGGTGGCCCCGGCATCTGCTCGAAGGGGGAATCGGGTGGGGCGAGGGCAGCGTTGAGAGTACGGGAGGAAAAGTCAAAAATCCCCCCAGCTTGTTGGTTCTTTTTTTGGGTTTGTTGTTCCTGGAGACTGAAAAGCGGCTGAAGCCTGTCCAGAGAAGGGCAGCAGAGCTCGGGAAGGGGCTGGAGCCCCGGGAGCGGCTGAGGGAGCTGGGAAGGGGGCTCAGCCTGCAGAAAAGGAGGCTCAGAGGGGACCTTCTGGCTCTGCACAACTCCCTGACAGGAGGGGAGAGCTAGGGGGGAGTCGGGCTCTTCTCCCAGGGAACAGGGACAGGAGGAGAGGGAACGGCCTCAGGCCATGCCAGGGGACATTTAAATACCAGGAAAAATTTCTTCCTTTAGTGGGTGACCAGGTACTGGAACGGGCTGCCTAGGGCAGGGGTGGCCACGCCATCCCTGGCAGTGTTAGAAAGCCCTGTGTGGATACGGCGCTTGAGGACGTGGTTTAGCGGTGAACGTGGTCGTGGTGCTATGTTAGCAGTTTGGTCTTAGAGGTATTTTTCAACTGAAGCAATTCTGTGAATACGTGGGGTTTTGGCCCTGCAGAAGCAGTGGAGTCTTGCTCCCTCTAAGGTGGTGTTTGCTTTCCTGGTTGAAGGTCGGGTTTCCTGAATAGCCCCGTGGAAAAGTGAGGGAAATGAATCCTCCGGAGCTGATGGGGCAGCCTGAGCACCAGTTGAAGTCCTGGTGTGAAAGGCTCTTGTCTCCTCTCCTGTGTTAGCTATTGAGCAGTAAATGCGAAATACCTATGGAGGGACAAGGTTTGTTATTAAGACTCAGTCCCAGTGTGCTGCTGGAAAAGGTGCTCCTTTAATTTCCCACTGCAGAATAATTGTCGGGATATTCATGGTTTGTGGTTTGTACTGAGTATGACCAAGGATGAGGGTTGTGATGCATAACCTAGACATATCTTTACTGTGGCTTTTAGAGCAACCCCCCCCCCTCCAATTCTTTCCACATTTTAGTTGTAGCAAATTATGTTGGAAGTCTATGGCCTTTAAATGTGTAATTTTTTTGTCACATGACCCAAATTCTGCTTTTGTCAATAGGCTGGATGGGCTGCATCTGTTTTCTTTTCTAGCTGTGAGCTGCAAATCAAGAAGTTCTTTAATGCTTTTAGGGGCTAAACAATTATACTTTAGTGTCGTAACCCTAACCCTACCATGCCTTAGTTTTTTCCTGCCTTGCTGGAATTAAGTTGTAAGCCAATTCTAAAAAGTGGAAAAGTGTCCTTTTGCAGCTCGTGCCTCAATTTCTACCTCACTGAATCTGCACAGCTGCTTTTAGCATGGTGTGCTTAAAAAAGCACTGCCTCAGCAGATTTAATGCTGTGGAGAACTACAGTAGTTTTTAAAATTAATTTCTCTGTTTTATAATGCATCTAGCTATGATTTTTGGAAGGAAAGAAAAAAAAGGAGGAAAACAGCAGGATTTTTAAAGTAATATTTTAGCCTGGGCAAAGTGTTTGCAGTGACACATTAGTTTAGACCATAGTGGATCACAAGGACAGTCAGGTCAATAGAAAATTGAGGAAAAAATCCCCAGTTTTTGAAAGTTTATTACTTATTGTGGGGTTATGGTATTCAGCTGTTAGCCTTCCAGATGGGTGCAATTCATCTGAGTTTTTCTGATGCTGTGATCTTGGATGCAGATGGTACTCTTACCCATATTTTGTACTTTTATATACATACTATACTGTGAAAACTGTGGCAAAAGGCCTATTTTTAGGAGAATAATTCAGATTTGGGCAACTTGGTGCAAAGCTGGAAAATCATGTTGGTTTTTTTTTTTTTTCTTTTTCTTTTTCTCTGTGTGTGAAGTACTGAATTGCCAGCTTTTCTTTTCTTTGGAATTTAATTCCTGCTTTATTTACATGGGTCATTTGTAGGCTAACTGATTTTCTAGGGAAACTGTCAACAGCACCTGCTAAAAACATTTCGTTATTTTTTCATGGGCTGTGAGGCTAGTGGATGAGAAGATATTTATTTGGCTTTTATTTTAGACTATTTGTAGTTGTGTTTAATCAGAAGTTTAACTCTAAAGCATTTCAAGGAACTGTAGATAATTTCCAAATGAATTTTTGTGCTTTGGAAGTTCCTCATCTTTTTATTGTAACTGTCTTGTGATTATTAAGGCATTTGCATCAGCTCTTTTAAGTGGCCCTCTGGTATTCAGGGTTTGACCTCAGGTGTTCCTGTTTGACCTCAGATATGTGAATAGCTAAAAAAATGCTGTTTTCTGAGAGCATGAAGCTAGTTATGCTTAGAAGGCTGTGGAAATCTTAGTGAAAAAAGACTCTTCTCAAAACTGATGATTGGCTGAGAGCACAATTTAGCTGCTGTTTTAATTTGAAATAGTGCCTGACTTCTGATATATGATGAATCATTTTTAATGGTGTTCAAAGCTGCTGTAAAAACCTAAACCTAAATTCTGGCTCTGTGCAGGGAACTGGGCTTGCTCATCTCGACGCTGAAGGAGACCTTGAAAGTCCTGTGTTGAATAGAACAAGGGTGGAGGTGGTGATAACAGCTTTTGAGATGGTTATTTTATGATATTTTTTTCTAAGTTGGAGCTCCCCACATGCACCAGCTGTTTCAGACTTAACTAAACCTGCAGATGTTACCCTAACAGATGACTTTCAAGATGATGAGCAGTTTGAAGAGGTAATTTGCTAAATTGATAATCTTCTAATGTATTTTGGTAGTGTTCATGTTTCATTCTTTTTACTTCATCAGTCACATAGACATCCTGGGAGAAGGACACGAATCTCCTTTTATAAAGTGATGGTAGAGGGCATATCTGTTTTTCAAGAGAAGATTTAGTGTTAGTTGAGCTGTTGTGTATTAAATTTATTTGAATATTAAATACTTTTTAAAAGGTATAATTATTTCTATTTAGATATTTCAGCTTATTTATAAAAAAATATTTCAGTAATACGACTGCTATTTAAATATAGCAAAATGGTATTTTAACAAGGAGGGGACTATTTTCAACAGTTGTAATGGGAGTGTGTTGTATTGTGTGAAAGAAAGAAAAAGGTGTTGGTACCAAACTTTACATAATTTCGTTTAGGTTTCAGTGGATGATGAGTTCAGTCTTCATGAAGATGAGACTCTGTCCAAAGCTTTGCAGACTATTCAAGAGCAGACTGAAGACGCCCAAATTTTAGTAAGAGCTTCCTAAACATTCTGAGAGTCTCTATTTCACTTGGCATTAGTGGCTTGAAATTTACACACTATTAATTATCCTAATTATGAAATATTTGTGTGGGAAAGACTATCTCTTACTTTCTTACAAGCTTATAGGAGTAAACATATGGCATAGTGGAAAAGACAACTCATGTTTCCTAGGTTTCATCTTCCTTTAATTTGAGTTCATTTTGTGTTCTGTAAACAACTTGATATTTCAAATACATGTAGCAAACCTTTAGCTAGATTATTTAAAATAGATTAATATTATTATAATGCATCAGTATTTTGGAATTTGTTCTTTATCTGAGCAGATTAAATGAGAGTGTGATCCTTGGCACAAGAAGGAAACTCCATCTGCTTAACAAAGGTTGTACTTGAATACTTTGCTAAAATAGATTGTTCATATATTGAAAATAAAGAATGGACTGTTACACTATGTTGAATCAAAATATTAATGAAATTATCAATCATTCCACACCATTAGTTCTGATATTCCTTGCATTTACGGTTTGATTTCAAAGCAGTTGTGTTACAGTTTAGAGTTACACAGTGGGATTGCTGGATTGCATTTTTCAAAATAGGATTTACCTGAATTTACTTGTTTTTTAACAATCTAATGGAAAAGTGCTTTTCCCCGCTGTGTTTCCATATCACCACCATCTTGTAGCCTCATCAGAAGGGTACAGTCATAGTCCTTGTTTTGCAAAAGTAAATGATTAATAGTGAAAAGGTGAAATTAAGTAAACAATACTTAACCTCAAAATGGAGGAGAAATGGGTGTTTTCTTCTGTACTTGAGCTTGTCAACAGAGCAGTTTTGTACTTTAGATCAAACTTTGAGTGGAAACTGACAATACCAAAGTTTTATGTTTGTTAAAACTGAATATGCCTGAAAATTAAGGGAAGGATTGCAGAAGTGTTTGAGATGGCAAATGCTTAATGCTAAGGAAGTGGTGGAAAGTCTTCATGTTCCGTAGGGATAGCTAGGGTTATGATTGTTTTACTGTGTGAGATGATGTTGAAATAGAAAGTGAAAAAAGGGAGAATATTTTTAACCTATTGATCTTTTGACAGTGCTGCATTTAAATAATCTTTTACCTCTTCATTGATCTGTTGAACTTGGAGTGGTAGGAAACAGTATGTTAATGTCTATCCCTATTAATCAAACTGAAGAAACTGTTACCTTTCCTTAAAACCAGCAGAGATTGTGTGCTTAAACTCAAATTCTCTTTGATTTTCAGCTTATGCTAAGAGTTTTCTGCCTTCTTCCTCTTTGATTTGTTATTTGGACGCTTCACTTTTTCCATAATTTTGAAACTGAAGTAATGTTTTCAGCCTTTGGACCGGAAGACATGAATAGAGAAATGTTCTAGTACACTTGCTAGTTCCCTGACAGCTTTCAAAATGACTTACTATATATTTTGTGAGGCTCAGTGACTCAATTGTTTGATATTAATTCCCTGTAAAAGCCAAGTGCTTCTGTTGACCTGAGTTAGAAGCACGTTTCCTGTGAATTAATATCAAATCAACATCCCAACTCTGAGCTGGGAAACAAAGTCGAAGGCTTTCTTCTTCACATGATAAATAATTGGCCCATTTTTAAAAACTATTAGCTTGTAATCTTGGCTGAAATAAATTGACTTGCATAAGTTAATTATATAACTAATACAGAATAAGTTATATAATTAACTTATGTATAAGTTAATTATATAACTTATAACGTAACTTGGATGATAGTTTTAAATGATTGTGCTTATTTGCTGCTCAACTTGCTGTTTACTTGTGTACGTAATCCCATATTAAAGGTTTCATTTCAATGCTAGGTGCAGATTTTTATGTTGAATAAATTATGTAGAAAAGGCACAGATCAGTGATCATCCAAAAATATTAAATATTGGTTATTTTCCAATTGCAGATACTGAAACTATCCAGAGTTTCTAAGCTGAGTAACATCATTTGTGCTTAAGTGCATCTCTACTTTTTTTTTTCTGAGTTTTTTTTTTGAGACATTTTTTAGTAACATAAATTATTTTTCAACACAAAGAAAAAATATTCTGTAAATAAAATAAAATACCAGCTGCTAGGGACCTTAGGAGAAGGATCCAGAACTTCTGGAAAGCCACATAGAGATGAAAGCTGGCTGAACAGCTTTCTTCAGTAGCTAGAGCTGTTAGACTTTCCTTCCAGGTTCTTTGTCCTCTTAATATCTACAATGGTAATGAGAAGTAATATTGACATTCCTTGCAATTTGTTGCATGTCATTGCAATGTTGCAATTTATGTATGCTTGATTTTCAGTTTGTTTGAGCATGTTAAAATCCTTGAATTCCCTTTTTACATTCTTCTTAAAGTTATTAAGTTTTTCGAGAACATCTTACCTTGTTTTCCAGGGAAATTATTAATTTATTTGGTATTCATATTTCTTCAGTGGACAGAAATTCGTGCAAGGCCAGAAATTCTTAGGAGTGCTGTGGAAGTTCCTAAAGTTAAGCTCATAAAAATTAATTTATTTTACTGGCCATATATACAATCTTTACACCCACAATATTTTGAATGTTTCAGTTAACACAAAGAAATACTTAACAAAGCAAATGTATAACTTATTTTGGCTCCATGGTCAGCCTCTTTTAATAAGATGGTTTTGTCCATAGAACTGCTGTGGGATGTCTATTTGCATCATGTTAATTGATTGTATTTTCCTCATTTCCAAATAAGCAAATACATACAACAAAATTCTCTTTATGCCATTCCATTGGTAGTCATATATGGTTACAATGAACCTGAAGCAATGGTTGGCCTAGTGTCATTCCCAAAGTCTGGGAAAGAGCTGGGAATTCAGTTCTGCTTTCCTGAGGCCCCGTTGTGATTCTGTGCCTGTTAGACTGAATTCATTTCTCCCTGTATTGTTCCCTGCTCGAGCATTGGTTCCTGAAATGATGCTCAGTGCTGGTATCTCACTAATAAATTTTCTTCAGCATGGATGAAATGAATTCCTATCAAATTTCCATTTATTAAGGGAATCAAGCTGTGTCACTTCTTCCGAAGCCAGGCTTTATAGATGTGT
Source organism: Chaetops frenatus (assembly GCA_013400775.1). NCBI lineage: Eukaryota > Metazoa > Chordata > Aves > Passeriformes > Picathartidae > Chaetops > Chaetops frenatus. The sequence goes on along the minus strand of VZTR01023746.1, from coordinate 51,213 downwards.
TTGGAAAACTACAGGCGCCAGTATTAGACATTTGCCTCACTTTTAGTAAAGCAAGAAGCAAGCCAAGGGATGCAGTTGCATGTCTGCCCATGTACTCCTTGGTTCTTGTATTACCACAATTAGAAAACAGACCTGCCTGATGTACTGGAGCTCTAGAAATGAAAATATGCTGAATATTGCATTGCACTTGGCATATTGTATTAGTCGTAAAGCAGTGTTACACGGCCTCCATGAGACACGTACTATCCTTTCTGGTTATATTAGGTAGGCTGCTTGGATTGAAGACAACACTTTCTGTGTTATACAAAATGGCCAAGAGATTTTTCCTGTGTTTTTGTTTTATTGAGAGAAATGCCTTTATCTCCAGGTAATTTATGCACTCGCAGTGAGAGAGCTGCCACTAAGGGCATGAATAAGCCATAAATGAATGGAGTTATCAGAAATCCCTGGCCTTACAGATTCTTTTATAAATGGGTGGAGGAAATGATTTGCAGTCAGAGCCTTTAGCATGACTTGATAAATATATCAGTTGGTTTTTTTCAGTTTTGTGGTATTTTTTATAATCTCTCACCAAGATGCATGTGCAGTGCAGTAGCTTGTCACGCATTGTTGAGCAAGTCCATTGTGGCACTGTGCCCATGTGGAGTTCCCAAAGGCCAGGACCCTCATATTTAGAAATGTCAAGTCACTGCAATCCATTTGATATCTGTATGAAATAAGGCCACCTCTTTGGCTGCTGGCTTGTGGCAGTCTCTCATCTCATTGTCTTTAATGTGTTTTGTGGGGGAGAAGTCTCAGACTGGGTTATATTTTCCTTTTTTTCCATACCTCCTTGCATGTTGAATTCTCTCTAGGGGAGCTAAACTGTTAGCTGTGTGCTGAGTGAGCTGAATGGGGTTGGGTGAAGGGAAGAGATTTGCATTGCATCAGAAAGCTGTGAAAGGGTTTTTTAAATTTTTCTCTGTGGTAGGATTGCTCTGTTCTGTTTTTATTCTGCTTTGGCAATGTGCCTGCCCCATAAGCTGACCTTCTCTGCAGAGCTGTCTGTCTGGGTGGCACTGGGGGAGCTGCACAGGAAGCCCTGCTGCACCATCTGCCTTCTGCTAACACTTGTAGCAGAGTTGTCTGGCAGCTTCCTTCAGTGCATGCTGAGAGGAAAGGGACACTTGATCTTTGTGAGAATTGTTCCTAAAGGATCAGGTGATGGAGACGAGGTTCTGTCTGTCCCTCCATTGCATGCACCATTACTAAAAGCATACAAGCTATTTTTCTGGCACCTTAGACTGCTACATTTTTCATGAGATGAGGACTGATTTTTTTCTCTGCTCAGTGACAAAAGATCATCCATCAGTTTTAATACTTTCAAGGCTCTACCAGATGATGTCAGGTTTGGAAAACCTGTTTAAATAAGAGAAGGTTTGAGTTGTTTCTCTATAGCCTTTCACAAACCTTGCCATTAGAAGGATCGATGATTACACTTGTGATCTGTAAAGACTAGGGGAACATTCAGCTGTACTCCAGTAGATCTGGGGCTTTAGATGACTTGAGAAACAGAAAGTATGGTAATGACATGTCTCTTGTAAGTTTAACAGTTATCAAAATTTAATTTCAGGCTTTGCAGTCAGTTCTGACGTCTGAGAAATCGGTGTCAGAAATACCTCAAGCAATGGATGACTTCTTCTGCAATTTCCTGGTCAGATTGGGAATGTCTAGAACCCTTGACTGCTTCCAGACTGAATGGTAAATAATTTAAGTGACCATGTTACTTTGGGAATTAGATGCTCAGGATTCAAATATTTTTGGTATTTCAGGATATTTTTTCAGAAAACTCTCTGGAATATAAGTCATTCTTAAATATGTGGTGTTTTAACAAATAAATGCATTCCTGGTGAGAATGAGGAATCCTTGTTTAAGTAGAATAATCAGAATATTTATTGCTTGGTAATTTTAGGTACAGCAGTTAATAAATATGAATGTTTTTTTATTTTTTAAGTTACAGTTTATACAGTAATCAGAAGACTAGTAAACTCTTGAGCTGTTGCTATCTTCTTTTTCCAAGGTTTTGTAGATTGCAGGGGCAGGGATTTTGTCCATACTTTATGCAGAAATTTAAAGGTGCAGCTAAATACACTACTCTCTTCATACATCCTGCAGGATGTATACTTTTTTTTGCTATTGATTAAAAAATATGTTTTAGGAATGCTGCAGAGTTTTGGAGGAGAGCTGAAATACTTTGGAGCAAAAGATGACACTTGTTATCAAGTTCTGTTGAAATACATGAAGTTACAGACTTGCTTTGAATCAGCAGGTTATGTTGGAGAAATTCTGAAAAGTGGAAACACCTCTCTTTGATTAACCTTGTTCTCAGTTTCAAACATGAGAAGTTCAGAGGGTCTTTTTTAGTAAAGTCTCTTGAAGTTGTGTAATCTGAAGATTAGGAAAAGTTAGAAACATCTTATTTTTTTCATACAAAAGCATTGAAGCTTTCAGATTTTCTTAGGAATATTCTCAGGTGTGGAATCTGTGCTGTCATTTGCAAGGCTCTGGTCTTACTCATCAATTGGATGTTGCCTTTGGAATTGATAGTGATCTGCTTTTGATAGCATAACGATGGACTTAAATGATTCCTTGGAGAAGGAGCATTGTAGTTCTGTATTCTTTCTCAACAAAAGAACTGATATGAATAGCATTAAGTTTGAAGTCTAATGGTTTTTATGCTAGAAGATAATTAATCCTAGACAGATATAAATAGTGACCTTTTTATGAAGCTACGACTTTCTTTGAAGCACTTAGAGACTGAATTTATATCAATGGCAAAATTCAAATTGCTTTTTAACAGAAAGTGCAGGATTTAACAGGCCCTATCTTGTAAATTCTTTGCTGTACATATATTTTTTCTCTATAAGTAATACTTTTAATTTCAGTAGCTTTACAAATGAGCTCAGCATGTCAGTATCTAATCTTACTGTATAGAGACTTTCCACATTAATACCTTATTTCAAAATGTTTCATGTTGGTTTGAAATGGATAATTTACAATATTAATGAAAGTGAGAGCAGATTAGTGTACTTGGGTTCCTCATTATATATTGGGACGACACTCTTGCTGTCATGCTGTGGTGATCAAGTACTAATGGAATTTAAAATGAGAAATTAATTAATGTAGAGAAAATTTATCAAAAGACTGGCTTTGAAATTATTGTCTGTCTGAGATCTAAAGGTGACTTAAATTTGACCAAATTGTCTGTGTTTATTTTGGAGTTTGGGAAAACACCGTTACTCTATCCAGCTCTATAAAATACCATGATTTGATTATTTTATGCCAAACCCCTTATTTTTCAATGAAGTAATGAATAATTTTATAAGCGTTGTAGTGATTTTTTTCTTTAATTATGTAGGGTGTTTTGCTCATAAACTTTTTATTCCAATTATACTTTAAGGAACTTTACAGTTAAATTATTTTTTGAATATCTAATTTTCCATTAAATTTTCCATTCATTTTTTATACAAGACTCGATAGCACTTTTGTTGTTTATTGAAGATACTGGATTGACAGCTTTGAAGTATGAAGGGCATAGGCTGATCAGCTGTAAATTCCTGCATCTGCCAGTCTCTCCTTCCTAATGCCTGAGAGCCCAGGTCATCCTGAGCTGTCTGTTTCTTGCAGAGCCTCTGTGCAACTTGATTCTTTTGAAATCCAGGTTCTAGGAGTTATGATGCAAAGTGTATAATAATATATTATATTCAGTCAGTCTGCATGAAGCTTTGGTGACAAAATCATAGTTTACCATCTGTTCCTTAGTTCCCACATTCTTGGTTAATTTTTAGTAGTGATTAAAGAATTATAACTCAGTAGTTCTGAAAAGCTTAGCAAAATACCTGTGTGTGCATGGAACTAGTTTAATTTCCATGTGTAATGAAAGAAGTGAGAAGAGCAGCCATTTGGCAGTTGGCTTGGTATGGAGGAGGTCTGTGAGATTTACAGGACCAGGCTGATGAAAGATAATGAGATTTCCCTGAGCTATTTGTTGTGTAGTTTTCCACTTCCGCTACGTGCACAAAAGCATTCACTTTCAGTACTGTTCTTAGACAAGGGTGTAGTGAATTTATTGGTATTAATTGTGTTTCATGAAAATTGTCTTCCAGAGTTTTTAGCTCTGCTGGAGTTAAGGTTCATCAATTATCCATGTTTGATGAGTCTTTGTGCAGATACTTGGTGGTTTTCATGAAGTGTAGTTAGGGCATTCAGTGGAGAAATACTTCCAGCAAGGAGAGGAGTACACAGAGTTATGATTTTCTGCTATGAGGGTGCCCTTGCAACATTTCTGGTAGGAATTGTAACTGTGCATCAGTCACTGGAGGAAAGAAAAAAAAACCACCTTAGCTTCTTCTTAGTGTTAAAGCCTGTTCCTACAGTAATTTACTTAAGAAAATGAAGTGACGATAAAATGAATTTTACTGTGGACGTGTTCAGATGAATTTTTCCAAAAACCTTTCATCTACTGGTGGTGAATGTGACAGTTTAATTCATAGGGATGAGTGTTCCAAGGAGTATCCTCAGAATGCAAATATGTAGCTGACTGTGGGAAGCCATTTGGACAGAGTTACTAACACCCCCCTTAAGTTTTTTGGAGGATGTTAAGTAAAGGTTGCTTTTTTTCTAGAAATGCTTTTTGTTTCTGCACCATGATTATTGATGAATTGTATTGGTTATTACTGTCTTCAGGTTTCATATCTGCTTCTTGTATCCAGGTGTGGGAGATAGTGTTCAGTATGATTTTTATTTCTATTTACTTCTGTCCTTTTCATACTTCCTTATTCCTTGGAAACAAAACATTGCACAGATTCAATATATTTTTCATCTGAAAAGGTAAGTAATGCTCATATTGCTATTTCTGGTGACCTCCCACGCAGTGTATCTTCCCATCAGGGAATGTGCTTGTGGGGGTATGGTCTTTATCTGATTTAAGCTGGTTACAACTCCATGCAACCTCTGGTGAGCTGATGTCATGGCTGAGATCTCCCTCTTCTGTCTGTAAAGTATTCTTAGGTTTTACTGGCATTTCACCAAAAGATGGATAGTCCTAAAATAGAATATTAGATGTTATTGCTGGAGCTGTAGAAATTCCTGGGGTGCTACCCAGCATTCCAGATTGCTCCAGATTCTTTTACTTCTTAAAATCCAAGTCAGCCTGTGCAAGTATTTAACTAAAGTAACCTTCAGCCTTCTACATCACGGAATCAAGTGTTCTCAGGGACAGGTAAAATAGGTAAATATTGGTAAATATAATTACATATGGAGAGGGGAAATAAACAGGAAGGAATGAAGACATTTCCCTAGGTGAGCTCTGTATCCCATGTTGAAGATGACTCAGAATCATTCATCCTTATTATCTTCAGCTTGACTCCTCAAAAAAAAAAAATTTAAAAAAATCTTGATGTATTTGGGCATGTGAGATAAAAAGGACTGTGAGTATGTACAAATGCTATTTGAACAAGAATTGTTTCTGCCTTTTATTTGAACTATTTAAAAGAAAGGAAGAAAAGAATTGTTTAATGTGAAGTACTGTGTTATAACTGTCTTGACTGTTATGAACAATACATGTTTTAGAATGAAAAGCTGTAGAATAGAACAGTGTGGTGGGGTAGTGAATTCTTAATGTTCATAGAAGGTAAATGCTTTAAGATGATAAATACTGTTGTGATTCTAGTTCAGGTAAATGGTAGCACGAGAAGGAAAACAGGAGTGAAGTGAGGAAATGGAAACATGGAATAAAATAAATCTATTTCTTTTCTACCAGGTATGAGCTCATTGAGAGAGGTGTGCTGACAGTTGAGGATGCTGGGCTGGTTCCAGATGTGTACACCCGCAACCAGCAACTTGAGACTGAGAATCTGAGGTTGAAGAAAGATCTGGAAAACTACAAACACTCTGTCACGTACGTTAGTTGGTTTTATTGAAACTTTTACATATGGTAGTAGATGGCCAGATGGAGTAAACCCAAGCAATTAGTGAAAAGTAATAAGTTCCTGTTTGTTATGCTGGCTTCACACACTTCTAGGTGACATTTATAATTAAAGTTCAAGTTTCTCTGAGTTCTGCTAGAAATGAAAATCTTAATTTCCCTTATTTGTATTTACTAGGCCAAAAATAATTTTCAATATCCAGTAATCATAATAAATTACTACAGAGAATCCTGAGAGTCTAATAGGTAGAACTAAAAAATAAATTGTTGTGTGCATTTTGTATTACAGTGATATAAATTACAGCTACCACAAACCTTCAGCATAGGAAAAAAAATTACTATACATTTATTCTTCATTTTTTTAATTACAAAAAATCTATCACTCTGGGCCTAGTGATAATGGTGTGTCAGTGTAAATTACCATCATTGATTATACTCGTGTGTACATTGTAGTAGTTTATTTTACAAGTCTGCAGTACTTCAGTCATGAGAGTTGAAATACTTAGCCTATAAAATGGAGAGATGTGGTAATGAACCCCATGTCACATTGCCTTTTCTGGAGAGTGGTGTGTTTGCACATGTGTGTGTTTGTTGAGAATGTATTCTGAGGCCTAATGATGCACTCACTTTACATTTGCCAGTGTGTGGTTTTAAAACATGGAACTATAAACTTCATTCCATCTCTTTGATTTTCCTCAGGATTGCTCAAGTTGCTAATTTTCAGTTAGGTTGTGCCTTTCTATGGAAAAAAAACCTATTCAGATGTTAAATAATCATTGCTGCTGATAATGATAATTAAATTATTTTCTGATTGTAATGATTTATTCAATTTTAAATTAATTAATTAATTGGCCACAGTCAAGTAGTTTAATAAACAGTGGCAACAATCAAGTCAGATATTACATAGTCTAAATAGAATGACTGGGAGACAGACCATAGAGAAAACATTTCCTTTTTTAATCTGCAGCTTCTTTGGACAATGGGTGCTCAAAAATTGTGTCTCATATGAGTGGGGGAGAGTAAGAAGCAGTCATGCAGGGTAAAAGAAGGAATGACAAGATGTGGACCTCATGAAATTTATTCATGACAGTAGTAATTTCAATGAGCTTAATGTTCTTTTTTTCCCCACCTTTTTTTCTCTCTTCCTCCCCCTCTTAACCCCCTCTATGTACCAGAACATGCTGTAACAAAATAATCTGAGTGGATTATGACTTCATAAGAGTTTTCCTGGGTTTGTTGTATTGCTACATGATTATTTAACAACATAAAGCTCAAACTCATTTCTCCATGGTGTGAATGAGCTGGGTTTTTTACTCTATGGGGTGCCAGAAAAGTTTTTATAGCAGCTGTCTGGGTAAAAGGCTGAAAGATGATGTGATAATGTGCAACAGGGAGCAAGCAAGAGAGGGAAAGGAGTGCCAGTATATTGGGTTGCTTTCTGTTAAATAAAATCCCAACACTCTAGTTCAATCCACAAACTGAAACTGGGCTCTGGGTTTTCATTCTGGTGTTTGTTGGAACCTAAAGTAGCAACGCTCTGGTGGCAAAAAAAAAATGGCTCATGTCACTGGTTTGGTGTCGCAGAGAGGGCACCGAGATTTGAGGCAGTTCTGTGTGAGCACATCTTGTTCACTGGTATTTCCTGTTACACACTGCAGGTGTTCTGCATGTGCCTTGCCAAAACACTGCTGAAACCAGACCCTCCCCTTTGTCCACTTGCAGGGAGGGCTTTGTTTCTTTAGTCTGTCTGCTGTGCTA
>VZTR01023746.1:8210-43113 GCA_013400775.1 Chaetops frenatus | reverse complement strand
GATGGCCGTGAGGCAGATGAATCTCGAACCATCTCTTACATACTGTTACTGGAATGCAGTATAGGCAGGTGTAAAACTTGGTGTGTACCAACACGCAGTTTGTCACTACTGCACTTTTCAGCCTTTTAATTTCAAATAACTTTCAAAGATCTCACTGATACTAATGTTAAAAGTTCAGCATTCGAGACATTCATTTCATGTAAATGGTTTTGAATAATCTATAAATGAAATCAATACTGCTTCTGAAATAATTGGAATGTGTGAAATTGAGCATTTTTGCTCTACGTACCATGAGTTACAGTGCTATTTTATGTCTTTTGGATAAACCCTAGTCAAAATACTCTATACTAAATCCATTTAGTGTAGTGACTGTTAACAGCATTTTTACTTGTTCATACATTCGGTAACTCAAGTCACTGCCTTTGCTGTGGTAAATTAAATATTCCAGCAGGAGCCAAAATTACCTGGAAGACAATGTGAGTTTTCAGGTTTTCAGAGGGAATGACTCAGAAAGCAGAATGCCTGAGAGCACAGGAGAAATGCTGATTTGGCTGGTTAGAAACCAAGCATTTGTGAGCAAGGAAAGTCCTGTATTTTGCTTTGTGGATTATTCAGAAAACATTGATTGAGAGCTACAGTGCTGTGAAGTATTTGAGGAAAGCTTTTAATTACATTTGGTGTTTCTGAGCTTTGTACTCTTGATGGCCATCTTGCAGAAAAGAGATGTTATTTGGGACTTAGGCCGTATGGGGGCTCAGGATAAATGACTGTAAACCAATTACCTCCTGCTTTAATGTTGTTTAGCAATTGGTGGAAGACATTTAGTGAATAGAAGCTAACTGTAATTGTATTTTGGGTATTTTAATACAGTATTTACATAATTGCATGGAAGCAGGGGGGCAAATAGCATAGATTGCAGGCTGTTGGTTAGATTTCACTGTGGTGTTTCATTATTTTAAGAGAAGATTACAGTTAGCTTCATTTCCTCTGTATAGTGAGCATGTATTTTTATAGCCTATGCAATGACTGAAGGCATCTTGATGTCTCTGCATACATTAAAAAAAAAAAATACCAGCATAATCCTTTTACTCTAAAACTAAGTATAGTTATTGCCTTAAGGTTTAGATACTCTCTTAATCTTTATTTAAATGATTTCTAAAAATGACCATTGTGTGGTGATAGAAAGCAAAACTCATTTTACACTGATTTCCCATGTGACACTAATTAAAGGGTACCTCAAATGGACTCCCTTTCTTTTATCTTGAAGACTACAGTTGAGCCCCAGTTGATTTCTAAGGGGTATTGTTACGTGCTGAATGTTTCCCTGATGGAAGCATGGGCTTTCCTTCCAATATGCAGGAAAAACTTGCAAATAACACTGAAAATAGTTAACTGTTAAACGAGACTAGGTAATTCTAATTCATCATCTTCGGTATTGTCTGGTCACTTAATGGTCTAGTAACATTTTTCTAAATTGAAAATAGATTGCAATTTCATAGCCATGTTAAATTCTGCTTATCTGCTGATACAAAATCGTTTGAATGCCAGATATTATTGTGTTTTCCTACAGGTAGGCCCTGTCTGTTGCCTATTTATTTAAACATATGCAGTCAGACAAATGTTGTATCAGGGTAAGATTGTGTTGGTCATGGGGACTGTGAACTGTGATATTTAAAAACTCTTTATATGTTTAGGAATTTCTTATGTAGATGAAAAGTTGTGTCAAGCTTTTGCCTGAGGTTTGTAGTTGAGTTCACAGCATCAGTTAGGAAGTATAAACATTTGCAGGTACCCTTCTGTCCTTTTTTGGAACCGTGCTCATTAATACACACCCAGCTTACAGCCAAAGTAATGGTCAAAATATAAAGTAATCCTGGAAATCATGTTTATTATTAGTGACAACATCAGCAACAAAATTCTCAGTTCAGCTTCTCTTTCTGTACCAAAATCTAACTGTTTCTGCACATATTTTTCCACTTGCACCATGGGAAAAATAAAGTGCACACTTTTTGTTTTGTGCACCATATTTAAATGCAACTGTTTAATTACATGGTGCATTTCATCTTTGCTGTTAAGTGCCATGTAAACTAGATAGAGTAAAAGCCTGAAAGTATATGTTTTTTAAAACTGTCTTTATTTCAATTAAAGTTTTAGGGCTACAACTTGCAGCATCTTGGGGAATGTAGTCCCACCTAAATTCACTGGGATCGGGGCATGTAATTTGCCTCTGAAAATCCTAGCTTGGGTTTGTTGCACCCTGTCCTCTTCTGCTATTTTAACAGAAGTACTTGCTTGAGAGAAGTTTAAATGGAGAGACCTGCAGACTTTGACATATATCTTCCCTAAAAGAAATGGATATTGGCTTTGCTATGGCTGTAGCAACATCTTTTACACTCACAACAAGCCATCTGCTAAGCTCTGAAGGGGCGGGGTTTGCATTCAAGGTCTTTATGGCAAGTCAGATTTTGAGCATGGTGTCATGAGGGAGTTGTTTCCCAGAACTGTTCTGAGACCACTGATTCATTTACCTCTTAAGTGTTTGTAGAAGCCTGAGCAGAATCATTAATGTGGGCTTTGTATCCCATACCAGAAGAGTTCCTGTGTTTCCCAGCTTGTGGTGTTTGTGCACACAGCAGGATGTGCTCCTGTGGCAGGGGCAGCCCTGCCCAGCTCCATGGCCCTGCCAGCTTTCACTGAGAGCTGCTGGCATGAATTGACTGGGCTCTCCTTCAGGCCACTGCTACAAGCACCAATTCACATGTAAACATACGTGTGTCAGTATGGTGGTTTGTATAGGTAACAAATAGAGTGCTTACATGTACAGTAAACAGAAATTATTTGTATTAGAAAATTATTTAAATTTTAAATTATTCAATATAATGCACTGGCAGTTACGGGTCTTCCCCCTCGACCTCTGATTTTGGCACACTCAGTTTTCATTTTGGTTTTACCTAATTCTTCAGCTCCTGTTGCAGAGGCAATGAGCTTTATTTCTGTAAGAAGCAAATATCTAATTTCAGTGCAAGGTAATTTCAAGCTTCCTTTGCAATTAAACAATTCATCTGCTAATCTTTCCTGACAAACACATATCAGTAAAGAAGAGGAGAAAATGTACTGAATATATGCAGAGTATTTTCTTTTTAAGTTTATGGAGCAGGTCCTCTCAGGGTATCCCATGGCTGTGTGTAGAATGTGTTCAGAGAATAACGGGTTTTCAGTATGTTTACAATTAATTTTGAAACAGAGTCCTTTTGCTGCCTGCTCTCACATCCAGGAAATACCTGGGGACAGGTTACAAACATGATTGGATAGAGGCTAAAACATGTTTGGCCTAACTTTTTCCAAAAGGCTCTCCAAATTAATTTGCAAGGCAACAGTGCAAATGTGATGCAAATATTTTATAAAAAAATCAGTATTTCCAGTGTATTATCAGTACATTTTACATAGAATTTTAAACAAGAGGACTGTTTTTTGTACCTCTATGAGAGGTATTTGTGCTTAACAGAAAGTTGACCTCAACTCTGAGATGTATAATGCCAGAATTGTTATGGATTCTGTCTAAAGGATGTGAGTGAAAATGAAGAGCACCCATGATTTTGCACCTCAGCTGGCAGCAAAAAGACCTGGAACATACATATTCTTCAGCACAGGTTGTACCTAGAACTTCCAGCTTAGATACAGTAGACCTGTGCAGATTTGAAAAAGGAATTCCATATGTATTCAGCATACCTTGATGCAATTCACAGGAGGAGACTAACACTGCTGCCTTGCATTTTCTGTTTTCACACACAGTAAAACAGAAGAGGCTCTCCTAAAAATGCAGAAAGAACGAGACTTCCATCGAATGCATCATAAGCGAGTGGTCCAGGAGAAAAACAGGCTGATTTGTGACATGAAGAGGTACAAAATAATTGTAGTTGCTATATCTGTAGCAATAAATATAACGTTTGAATTGTCGCCTGATAGTGAGATAACACTATGGAATCTGAAGTGAGTCTAGCAGCATTTAGTTATGTCCTGGTAAACAGCAGCTCCGTGTGACCATTGTGCCACACAGATCAAAGAATTTCCAATTATTTATTTTTGGTGGATTTTCTACAATGCAATATGCATTAGTGAATACATAGTATTTCTAATAGTTGGAAACAAGTATGAGAGGTTTTTTTTTACCCAGATCTTTTGCCATAGCTGGTGATTTCTGTTTAGAACCTTTGCCTATTTTAAGGGTAACTGTATCACACCAAGTTCAGAACCTTTGCATTCCTGATTCTCATAGTTGGCATTTTCTGTCATCTTAAACTTCCAGTAAGAAACTTGCTATGCTGCTTTGGTTGCAAATAATCCCAAACTAGTCCATTGCTACTGAGTTAGAGTAATTAAATTTCCAAATAGGAGCTGAGTTTAGAATCTCTTCTTCACACATGTTTATGCCAGTAGTTGTTTTAAAATAACACTGGTGAGAGGCTTACATCTGCAGCTCCGGTTACTTCCCTGAGTTTTGTTGGTATTGTTATCAATCAGTGCACGTAATAGCAGCTCTGTGTTCTACATCTCCACCCTTGGAATGCATACATGCAGATGCAAGAGAGCACTCTGCACTGATTTGTCCTCTGTGACTCAGCGTTTTGCAGGATGCAGTGGTTCTGGAGCTGTTGGTGTCATGTGTTTCTTGTAAGAGATTACATGTCTGAATCTTAGTTTGTCTGAAGCATTAAAGTGCTTAAGTATTCTCAGTGTAATTTGTAGTGAAGAGAGAAATCGGGATCATATTATGACTGTTTTCTCCAGATGAGGATATTATTTGGCAGTCAGATAAAAGCTGTAGTTCTTTCTTCCAGTGAAATACAATCCATCTGTGAGAAAACAAATTAGCCAAAATTAATGTGCAGGATGCATATGAAGGATTAAGAACAGGACAAAATTGGATGGATTGTTTTAAGATGTGACCAGACAAGCTATGAATCCTTGTATTCATTCATCTGACTTCTTTTTTTTTTCTGCTTTCTTGTGGTCTTCCAGTTCAGGTGGTTACATACTAAACAGCTTTGCTGTCCCCTCTGTGTTGACCTTTTGGTAATTTTACTTGGTCTTTTGGGGAGGGGAAATGTAATGCAGGTATACATCTCTGATTTAGCTCATCTGTGAGGAATCATTTTTCCTCCTCTTGCTTACAGGCTGAAGGCACATTATGCATCCTATGAACCAGTGCTGAAGCAGTTGTCAGAAAAATACCAGAATACACTGACACAGAAAATGTTAACCAGCTTGGAGAGAGACAAAGCAATGGGGCAGGTAAAACTGTGGTGAACACCACTTGCACAGCTCTAAGGAGTGCTTCTGGTTTTTACTTTGGTAAATACACAGGATATTTCTGGTAAAGCAGCTCACTTATGCAGTAGCCTGATGCAGAATATTTTGTGAGTTTCATGATTTGGTGAAATATTAGCGGTGAATGTATGTGAGACATGGTGCCACAGAATAATAGATGTCAGTCAGCAGTGTGCAGACCCTGGTACACCTTCAGTGCCAACAGCTTAAGGAAGGGTGTGAGATTCACACAGATTCCCATGCTTTCATCTATGCCTTTGGAAATAGCTTATTGTAACTTCCTTTATTACTGTTTATTATTTTATTTTTTCCTGAATATATCCAGGAATGACCTGCTAGTGTAGAAAAAAAGAACACATTAAGAGATCAGAGACAGTTTTTCCGTCTTGAGTGGAATATTTGAACATTATCTCTACTTCTCTAATCTTCCCTGATGTATACAAGATATTCTGCCCCTTTACAGGAAGCAGTATGAGCACAGTTGGGAGGGATGACAGACAGAAAATTACCTTGCATGTTTTAAGAAAAGAAGTAAGGAAAAAAAAAAAGAAAAAACCCTACCCAAATGCATTTCAGCAGTAGCATCAATTATATGTGGGTAAAATGAAAGGAATTTACCATGCTCACACTCTCTTCTGATAGAGTTCATCTCTCATTTCCTCTTTTCCTCTGCTTCCAGTTTTTCTCAGGTCACCTCAGGGCTTACTTATAAAACACTGAGGATTATATGTTTGAAATTTCAATAAAAAGAAAATGCCATATAGAAAAGAGAAGTTTAATGCCCATATGGAGTTCTGCTGAATCAGGAGTACAAAACATGGAACAGTTCCAATACTGTGAAATTTCAGGGACATATATATATGTAGGACCTCTGCAGTTATGAACTGTACTCATTCCACAGCAATGAGTTTTTTGTAATGCATAACACCATATTTTGTGACATTTTATTATGACGAAGCTGTAAGTCATACTGTGCCATTAAATTTGAGATCAGTGCAGTGACAGCAGTTGCTAAAAGTTGCTGGTGTAGTCAGAACCCTGGTATTATGTTTGTCTGCATTGTTTTATATAGGGTTGTAAAAGTGTTTTGAGAGATTCTGGGTGGCTTGTGTTTTATTGCATTGTTGCTCTGGGTCTTTCCAAAATCTTGAATTAAGAATTATGTTCATAACTTAGAGACAACAATCAAGAGTAAAAAGTTATAGATGGAATTTATGAAGTACACTAGCATGAATGCTGTGTATTGTGAACAGACACTTCAAAAGTAACGTTTTCATATTGCTTATTCTTGTTCTTTCCTCTTTTTAAAATTAGGTTACAGGTTTGCAGGCTGCATTAGAAAGTTTAGAGTCCGGATATACTAAACAGATTCCTGAGACAAAAGGTAAAATATTCCCATAACCAGGCTCAGACTAGTTATGACTTTTTTTGCTGTTGTGATGCATCTCAAAATCTGGTGTACCAGTAAATCAAAAATACTTGCACTACGTTTTATCAGCTGACCTGATGTCTGAGCAGCAGTTTATCATTTGAATATTATATTCTGAAGTGTATTTACTAAGGAGAGTGAGACTGCTGAAGACAATATGGAATATATGAGTAACTTGGAAGGACTTTGTCCTAGAAATCTATTTTGTGACTGATTTTGTTACTGTATCTGCTGATATTATCTTTTTCTGTGTGTGCACGTGTTCTTTCTTAGCTCTCTCTTCAGAAAGCATACATGGTGGTCTGGAAACATTTTGAAAATACTAGTATTATGAAAAACAGATTCTCATTTTTACAGAAGATTGCTAAGGTTATTTACCTGCTGGAATAGTATCTGTATGGTACCACACTACTTCCCCATGTAATTTTTGCATTATTTTTTCTAACTCCATCAGGAAGGCCCTAGCACCTCTGCTTTCCTAAGTAAATGAAGCTATCGTATTCTCTGAGAGCATCAATCCCACTAATAATTTTGAACCTATTTTTCAGTTGCAGCTACATTTGATAGTAAGATAAGTTTCAAAGAAACCAAGTTTCTTAAATTCTGCTGGAAATAAGTGGGATGGTGCAAAAGGGAAGTGGTGAGCTCCATCCTCTGGCAACAGAGTACTCACATGTGAAGGGGATGTTGCACTTGGCTTAGTTATGAGCAGGACTCCCATCAGAGGTAACTGTTTACTTGAAATTAGAGAACCCCACAAATATTCTACAATTTCCAGGTGAAGAATTTGTTCCAGTTAAGGAAATTTCAATATCTGTTTGTTTTGTGGTTTTGGGATTTTTTTTCCTCCCCGTGTGTTAAAGCTTAAACCTCCTGTGGCACTGGTAATATACCCCAGGTAAAAAGCCACTGAGTTACCCCAGCCTTTGACAATCAAGCTTCATTAGTTCCTATGTTTATGGAATTATTGCCATTGTGTAAAGTGCCTCTAGAAAACGCAAGGCTGAGAAAAAGAATAGCAGTCACATAAATCTATTTGGGGTTTTTTTTGTGTTTGTAGTTGAGTGAAGAGGCTAGGAAGCATTGCCTTCCTTTCCTATTAAGATACACTCTGGCTTGAGGATTTATAGTGTGGGATCATCCTCGTGCTCGTGTTTTACAATGTGGATGCCACATCCGTCTCCTATTCATATTAACATACTTGCATTTGTTGTTTGATTTCAAAAACCACTCTGGCTGTTCAGTCTTGTTTATTCTCCAGAAATCTTGAGAGCACTCTGCAATACCAAGAAGTGACAAGCAAGGGAGCCATTTGATAAATAATTATATAAAAAAACACTTGTCAGTCTCCAACACAAATTAAGCTCATCAGCCACCCACATGCTTCTACAAGTCTTAATTTGCTTCATACCTTGGGTATCATAAATTAATCAGTATTTCAATTCATTTTGTTTCAGTGCTTTGTCCTCTACTGCTGCATAATTTTTATTGCCCTCTGTAGACCATACTTGTGTCTCAGTGGGTAATAGTATCCTTTTAAAATACTTTCTGCTGCCTCTTGAGAGGTGATCATATTCTGTTCTCTCTTGATTTCTTATTCCTGAGAGAGCATAAGTACAACCCTGGGAAACAAGCAGTGCATGGCTACTGGAGAAATGTTTGCTTAATTTTTCTCAAAATTCAGGTTGTTAGTTTGGAAGGAACCAGTGCTGTTGGAGTTGGAAATCTGGGCTGTAAGGAGACTTCCAGCTGCACTTTTCAGTCTTCTGGGCTGACTTCTGCGCATTGGGATGTTTGAGTTAGAGGACAGTGCACACCCAGAGTGGCAAGTGATCCTTGGCCAAGCTGAGCTGCCTCTCCTGGCAGTGTCTGCTTTCACTGCAGTGCAGAGCCTGAAGGGAGGAGAAAGGCTCTGCCCAGCAGCAGGGGATTGCCCTTCACTGCTCCTGAGGCTGCGTTTGTCCCACAGCCTGACTTGACCCTGTGGAACACCTGGAATGCTGGCTTGGCTTAGAGGGCACTGAGAGTGGCTTTTAATTAGTTTTGGATTTGCTGAACTGTGAGGTTCTGCACATCAACTCCAAGAAAGCAGAGAGGAACTTTTTGCAAGGGCATGCAGTGACAGGACAAGGGGGAATGGTTTCAAGCTGAGAAATAATAGGTTTAAATTAGATCTTAGGAAGACATTCTTCCCTGTGAGGGTGGGGAGGCCCTGGCACAGGGTACCCAGAGAAGCTGTGGCTTCCCCTGGATCCCTGGAAGTGTCCCAGGCCAGGCTGGATGGGGCTTGGAGCAACCTGTGATATTGGAAGATGTCCCTGCCCATGGGCAGAGGGGTGGAACTGGATGGGCTTCAAGGCACCTTGCAACCCAAACCATTCCGTGATTGTGGGTTTGGTTTTAGTTTGGGGTTGCTTTTTTCTCTCTGAGTTACATAGTGCACAATAAAGAACAAAGGGGAACTTCTTAGTATTCACAGTGAGTTTGCATTGTAAATTTGTATCTGGCAGCTAGGTAGAAAAAAATTAACAGTACTTAATATTAATTTTAGGGCAACTATTCTGGACTTCATTACTCAGGCATTTGTTGTAGGAGGTTTCATCCTGCTGCATTTCAAGCAATTGAAGATAGCATCCACAGCACAGAGCGTGTAATTTATTTACAAGCAGTTTTTTGCTGTCTCACTGTCAGGCTGCTGTTCAGCTTTGAACAGAAACACTTCAAGAGGTGAACTTCTAATAGTTTTTAAGACACCTAAAAAAACCGATGTTTTTACTTCCTAATTCTTCCCTTGCTTGTTTCAAATTGGTATGAAGGACATGTAGTAGTTCGAGAGGAACTAGTTAGCAATTATGGTTAGGACTTGGTCATCCTGTGGGCTGCTTCTCTTTCTGATGCCCACCCAGAAATCAGCTCTGAAAAAAACCCCTGTATTTTAAGTTCAGATTGCTTTTTAAAAAGTAATGGTTTTTTGTTTTGTTTTGTTGGGTTTTTTTTTTAAGGAGATTTGCATTAAAAACTGATTGTGTTTTAAATCGAATCCTTCCTGATATGGTAGCAAGATTATACATAGAGGAATCTAATTATCAAGGAGAGAGAGGTGATATTTTATTTAGGGTATTGGTGTATGTTAACAGTGCTTGCACCCTTCCGTATGGATCAAAACACAGCGTTAAGTGGTGCTCTGCAAAAAGACCCCTTTTGCCTGCAGGAATTAAGCAGTGTTGATTGTGGCTTGCTTATAAACCTAAGTGAGCACTGCTATAGCAGCTGGTTCTAAACATGTTATAAAACTGCTCCTTGCTCAGTACTCTTCTTGTATTTTCTAAAAACAACAGCTGCTTATTTATTACCCAATTATATTCAGAAGTTGAACTCAATGAGTTTCTTTACTCATGGTTGAATTAACTCATTGCTAAGACTGTTAACTGTGCTTCTGCTTCCCTTGATCTGATGCAATTGCAGTTAGAAGGTCATGCAAAAAGAAATTTAAAATACACCAGTTGAAGTACTTGAGCCTGGTTGTGCCCATTCCATGTGCAATTCAATCAGAACAGAACATCTTTAAACCTAAGCTGTTGACATCTCAGTGCCACAGTTCTTTGGAACTTGTTCTTTCTTTTTTTCATAGTTACTGACTTCTAAATCTCTGAAACTGTCATAATACTGTTGCTTTATAGGTATGTCTATCTCAAAAGGACCAACAAACCAAATACTCTATGAGCAACATGCTGGTAGGTAGCAGTTACTAAGTGAGTAGAAGGTGTTAGACATATAAACCAATTTTGCTGCTCACTGTTCCTCAGAGAAAGTTATTATTCGGGATATCTGTGACAGTAGCTTCAACTTTTGAAACAGTGAGAATACATAAATACTGAAGTTTTTTTAATCCAGGCACAGTTCTTTCCACCACTTTCAGTTGTACTCAGGTTGAATATACAGGAAAGTTTTGTGTTTGCTTCATCTGCTTTTTTTGTCTCGGGAGTGGAGGGACTGTTTGGGTTTTTTTCCCTGATTTAAGTCATCAGGTTTGCATTTTAGTGTAGAGGTCTTAATAACACCATTTTATAAGACCCACTCATTTAGAAATGGGTAATGGGAAGTACGTTGGTTTCAGTCTTGATTTTAGCTGTATAATGTCTTTTTTTCAAAGAACAGGAGGGATATAAGTGCCCAAATTCTGTTGGAAATCAGTGTTACATTCTCTTTCACGTAGACCCACGTTCATCCAACAGAGCACTGCAACAAGAGACAGGGATCCCAAAGGACTGTGTTTGGGTTTGTGTGAGCTGCCAATGCAAAGGCTGTCAGGGAGCAGTGTCCTTTCTGCCAGGTCGGGGCAGATGCCTTGTGCTATAGTCCACGTGTGCTCTACTCTGCATCCTATTCCTTTCAGCCTTTGGTTACTTAAAGCTGTGTTACCTGCTTAGGATTTCTTTGCTGAGTTACCTCTTCAGTAATTCCTTGTTTGAAAGGTGGGTTGGCAGAAAGTGCAGGGAAACAAAAGGAATTGTGGGCTGTAGATCAGAATATTGCATTGGTAGTGAATACTGGATAGGATGTAATGAGCTGATATATCCTCTGGCTCTGAGGGATGTGAAAGAATGCATCCATTTCCCTGTGACTTTCTCTGTACTGCAGGATTATTGCATTTTTGGAGCCAAGTCTAAGGTACCCTTCAGGTAAGATGAAATTATTTGTGGAGCAGAGATACAAGTAGCCCTGGAATACTTTATGTGGATGGCACAGTAACCTGAGTATCTTTTTATTTAAAGTGGTGTTCCTTTGAGAATTACACATGCTAATATTAAGTAAGGAGTTAGCTTCCAGAAGAGTAAATAAAAAGCATTCTGATGATATTTTTGTTGGTTTTATTTTGTAGTAGGCCATGATTGTACAAGGAAGAAAGAGTTTGAAGGCCCCACCCAGAAAGCTCTTCGGGAAGCCAGGCAGCAAAAATTTCTTGTTGTTGCAAGCTCTTCCTGTGATCCAGACAGAGATGCAGAGAAGAAGAGGGACAGGAGAGATCTAAAGGTACAGTGTTCTTTCCAGATGTACAGTATCAATCCTCTTTATACTAAGCTGTAGTGAAAGACACCTGTCCAATGTGATTAAAAGAAGTCCTGCTCAGTTGAAATAAATAGGACAGGTAGGTAACGAGTTTTTTATTTTTAATACAAGCTTCTATTAGAATTAAATTTTCAAGGAATTACAGGAACTCTGATTAATTGAAGCTAGCAGTCTACTTTTTGAGAATTCAATGTAATCACTTAGCAGAGGAGGACCACTCGCTGTAATTACTTGTTGCTCTGTTGTATTTCTTTTGTAACTTGAGAAATCTTGATCTGTTCCATAGTGCTTGCAAACTTTTCCAGCATTTTAGACTGTTCAGCTAGGTCTAAAAGTGACAACATCTGCGAGACTATGGGCAAAAAAAAGATAATTTCCTAACAGTCAGAGCTTCTAAACCTGAGTATACAAGAGGTATATTACTGCTTCAGTTTGAAAGTTGGGCAAAATCAAAATTAATTCCTGATTGAATATTTTTTTATTATTGAAAAGAATGTTTATTCCAGTTGGTTTATTTATTGAGGTTGCATTTTGGGGCTACATAACAATGCTTTTTATTTTTCCAAATCGGGGTAAACATTGTAATGTCTGAAATTTCATAAGTTCCTAAAATTGTTACATTGGTCTATTTTTGTTTCAGAACTACAGTTAGAGTTTAATCTGTGTTTTTTGAGAAGGAAAAAAGCTTTAGTTGATGGTGATATAGCTAGAAACAGCTTCAGTCTCTCCTCTCCCTTCTTCCACAAGAATATGTCCATGGTAATTAATTTTTTGTAGGCTTTTGTCTGGCTTTGCAAGAGCATTTCTTCTGTTTGACTTTGGCAGTGCACCTTTCCACAGACAAATACACCATTTTAGTCCTGTTTTCATTTTTTTTTTCTGCTCCTGAGCCCTCAAATTAAAAAATCTCTATCTATATTTCTCTGTATCTCTTATGTTGCTTCCTGAAACATTCTCACCATTGATAGCAAATACTTCTCCATACTGTCCCCACACCTGTTTGTATCTGAGGTACATGTCAGTCAGTCCATCTCCATTTTCCCTGTTTTTCATGCAGCTGTTAAAAACTTCCATGCTAGACTCTTACAGGAACCTCCTCTCTTCATTTTGACTTGTGAACAGATAAAATTTCATAATCCAAGAAGCAATCATTTTTGTGTTTGTTTCTACTGAAGTAATCAGGATTTTTATGGAAAACTTCAGCAGAGTTATTCTTCACCCCCAAAATATAAACTCTGCACAGGTAGTGTGCATGTCTGGCTCCTGTTCTTGGAAATTCATGAGCACAGTTAGTTGACTGGTTCTGGCAAGCATCTGTGTTTCTACAGATCTTATGTTTCCCAAATGAGTCCCACCAGAGGCCCTGATGTCTTTATTCAATCAATGGATAAGAAAACTGGATTAGTTCCAGAAATAAGGAATCAGAAAATATGGGCATGTTTGAATGTACTAGAATTTTCCATGGCTAAGGAGTAATTTAAAATTTTAGGTGTGAGATTAGCATCTCTTCCAAAAGGAACAATAGTTCTTCTTCACTTCACACTTCCTGGATCTATGGTTTCTAAATATTTCCTTTCCCCTAATAAAGGATTCCAGCTTGGATAATGCATGTGCATTACTGCTTAGGATGTTAGAAATAAATGGCAGAGGGAATGATGAATGTGTAGAGTGCAGAGAGGTGAGTTAAAATTGTCTTTAAAACAGAAGAGACAGGACTCTGTCCTGTAGTGCACATTTATTGAACCACAGTTCTAATTCAAGGTATTTAATGTTCTTACTCAAGAGTTTAGATGTCTGAGTATTTGTTCCCATCCAAAGGATGAGGTATAAACGAGAGCCTTGCTGTCCTTAGGTGAATTTCTGTGATCATTGGAATCCAGCTTGTGTGGTGTCTCATCTTCTCTGACCTGTATGTTGTAAGTTCTGCTCTGTGTTATGAGACTCAGGTTCTTTCTTACGATGATTCAGCGTAAAAGAACATGAACATCTACTGAAAAGTGTTCCATAAGTCATTTAAATGTTTGATTGGGAAGGGTAAAATTGATTTATACTTACTGAGATTATGATTCCTTTAAATTCTCTGTCTTCTATAAAGGAAGTAGGAGTCAGAGAATGAATTTGGTCAGTTCCACAGGGTTCAGGTGAGGAATGTATAGAAGAAATAAATGCAATTGAAATCCTGTATTTGCTTATGCATTTGCAACAAAATAGAGAAAAAGAGAACAGAAGGTATGGGAAGTCTAGGTAAAATTCACTGTCTAGCATTGTCAAGCCTGTTTCAGTAAACGTAAGTGAACATTTAAAGCTTACAAAAGTTCAGAGTGAACACATTATCCAATTTATAAGTTCAGGTGCTTGGATTATGTCCTATTCAGTAAAAAGCCACTATATTGTCATGAGATTGTATCCTTGAGACAAAATTATAAATGTTTGTATTAACTGTGCTGTTACATAGCAGTGAACTATGGTGATAGAAATGATTTAACATCTCTACTGTGTCTGGTAGCTAAACAGTGATCTAACAAATGCTTGTGCTTTTAAGTAGATGCAAATATGACTCATAGCTGAGCTAGAACATTTACTTCAAGGACAGACATATATTGTGTTATTGCAATATCCTGTAAAAGCTGACACATAATTTAAAACACAGGCTCCCTTTGATGTGAAGTTTATCACTGAAACAGTGAGTGAAAAAGCAACTGGATTTTTTTCTAAGAGAATGCATTATCCTGATTTTACAGTCTCTGTTATGAGACTCAGTTAAATTGTAGTAACAGACAATTAGTCTAAACTATTTACATATCTGGCCCTTAATAAGCCAGTATCAATAGCATAAATAGTCTTAGATTAAGAGTGTGCATAGAGTACTAGTTTAAACATTTAAATTAATAAAATGTACTGACAGGTCATTAAAATTGTAGAGAACCTTTGATAGTGTGAATTTCATTATGCTCGTGAAAACTTTCCTATTTTTATTCTCTCAGGTTCCTTTCAGAGTACATTCTATGTTTGATTGCTTTTATAAATTATTATCAGGACAATTGCAGCTTCTTTATGTTCTCTAAATTATATTTCTACATATATTACAACCCAGTTTAATTTTCTGCAGTTTTACTTGGTATAAAACTTTATCTGAAGGTGGGTTGGACATTTCTGGAGTTGAGGAATTATCTGTTTCTGTGGAACAGATTTTGCAATTATGGCCATTGTATATATTAAAAACAGAGAAGTAAAATCCAGCGATCATACAGATATGGCTTTTTTAATTAATAAGACTTTGGGTTGAAGTACCACATGGGTACATGTATTACACTGAAGTTTCTCCTCAGTTCTATGGAAAAAAGAGTACAAAATTTACAAGAATTGTTGTTCCTGTGCTCTCAAGCAGAAGGGGAGATGAAACCAAGTGATTACTTAATCAGATTATTGAGTTTGAATATAAATTAGCATAGGTGTATCGGGGACAGAATTGGAAAGATGGTCCCAAAGTAGTTAGGAAGGGTTGTAAATGAAGCAGACAATCACTTTGTATTTGTAATAACATGGCTAGGAAAGCACTGATTTGATATTCAGAAGAGAGTAGGTGACTGACAGATAATACTGGGAATGCTTATTTCTACAATCATTCCCTGGGATAATAAAACTGCAGACACGGAGCTAAGAAAATTAATACAAGTTACCCAAATATAAGACAGCAGCCTAGAGAAAAGAAAAGAAAATACAATGTCTGTTTCAAATGAGATAAATAGTAAAAGCTAAGAAATCATAGACTAGACAGTATAACTTACATTCCTAAGGAATTTGGTGGTGTATAACTGAAATCTTACTCAATATCTGCAAGAAACCAGGGAAAGAATTAACTGGGAAAATGGGTTTGCAAGGAAAAATTATTTCGATCCAGTCTATATTGCATCCATGGAAGGATAGGAGGTACCATGGATAGCATACAAGAGCACTTCGGTTTTAAGAAGGCTTTGGATACTGTCTCACAGATTAATTCCTGTGAACAACTGTGGAAATTTGGCCTGACGTAATTTTTTCTAAATTAATGGAAAATAGATTAGGAACATGCAGATCTACTGAAGAGGCTTTTTTGCAGGGATATATTGTCCTTACTGATCTGGAAAATGGAACAGAAAATAAGCTGACAGAACTTGCAGACCAAGTGGCCTGGGTTTGGTGGGGCTGGAACAGCAAGTGCATCTGAGGACAGGACTGGAATTCCAAAGCTGACCTAGTGGAGCATTGCTCTAAAGAAATAACAGACAATGTAAGAAGAGGTACAAAACTCTGCCTTTAAAAAATGATCCAATGTACAAATAGAGATCAAGAAGATTTTTAGAAAGAGTTGATCATTGGCTTTTAATTACAGTAGGCCCTAGGGTATGTTGTGTAAAACAAGCTTAACATGAGTTGAAAACCACATAATACTGTGGAATAGCTGAACACTGTGCTGCAGTGTAAACCAGGAATATTTCCTGGGGCATGTGGAATACTCCTCTTGCTAATTTCAGATGGCATATGGCTTTGACTGCATTTTTGTGTGCAGTCTGATCGCAGCTCTTCAGGAAACAAGTGGAGCATCTACACCAGAGCAGTAAGAATGATTAGAAGTCTATGAAACTGTCAAAGAATAGGTGAAAAGTGAAATTGGGTAGTCTACAGAAAAGAACCCTAAGGGGGACACAGGATGCATCCTTAAAATAGAAAATAATTCTGTTAAAAAACCAGAAATAAAAGCAAAGGCAAATCCCAGATTACAAAACAGCTTGTTAGAACAAGTAGTAATAAAGTAGAAATTCAGTAAGAATAATTCGGAGTACAGTGGGTGTTAAGCAGCAAAGAAAATGTATATTCTTAGAATATGATGCCTTTCACTCTACTTGCAGAATTTATATTCTGTGTCTGAAATGTTAAGAGTATGATCCAAGATTAAGTGGGTGTGATCTAAAAGGTGTCCTTTAGTTGGTTTTGATGGAACTTAATTTAAAAGAATTATATGTTTTGTTAGGCAATTCTGTATATTTTTAAAAATACTTTTGCTGTGGACTTGAAAATAGTAAAAAGAAATCTGCTTTTTAGGTGAAATTCATGCTTTTAAAAAAAAATTGTCTCTTGTATTCTGTAATGCAATAGATAATGTGATGATGGCTTTAGTTTTAGGATTTGGTCAAATGTGTTTAAAGATGTTTGGCCCACATGGAGAAAATGAGAAAATGCTTAAGAATGTCAGCTACAAATAAAGCTGTAGAGGAAATATTAATACAATTGAAAGACCAAATTATAAAAGACAGCTTATTGTAGAATTTTCCAGCTACCTTTTCAGCTTTGTTAAATCGAGACATCCAAAGCCTTGCATTTTTAGTAGTAGATTGGTTCTTTAAGCCATTGGTACTTGATAAAATCACCACACAGAGCATCCAAAAGGTTTTCCTTGTGCTAAAGAACGAGGCTTATTTTGAGTCACTGTTTCCAAGAATAATAAAATAATAGGCCCCTAAGACAGAACCAATACAGAAAGTTGTTGGGAAGTAAGATGCATTTGATCCTAATTCTAATTGTACATAAGCTTTGCATATTCATATGTTTCTTTCTGTATTTGAGTGTCAATAATGACAGATTTTAGAATAATGGGCTGTCTTTAGTGAGACTGTGAATCTCACTCTTGCTATAGTCACTTGCAAAAACTGCTGATAATAAATATATTGGTTTTTATATGCAAATGCTTTGATTTTTGGAAGAGTTGTATACTGAAACTGTATTTAATTGAAGAAAAAAACCTTTGAGTTCTCTTTGCAGAGAAGAAGTAACAGATATAAAAGAACGTTTGGTTTTCTTTACTTTTACAAATAGCTGTTGCTGTCTTCCTCAGGACAGGCAAATGGAGAGAGTCAGGAATTGCCTTGTTCGTGAGGGTTTCCCGTATCCCTCAGAGTTCTTGCAGTGCTTCCCCTCACTCACTTTGGGCTGTAGGATGAGATTTGACTTTGCCAGAGTTAGGAGAGAGCTGTGCAGAGGCACCAGAGGCTCCCTACAAAACTCCCACAGCAGGAGTGGGACGCTGCTTGCACAGCTGTTGCTCACGTCAGCTTGGCCTCTGAGACCACAGCTGAGCAATTTCATTAACTCGGGACTGGTGCTTTGTTTACCTTTTAATTAAGGTGTCAAGACCTTAACATTTCTCTTGGAAACCATTTGGGAGTTCTGGGGGGAAGAGGAGGAGAATGGTTTAGTTGTGCTTGTTTGTTCACTAACAGATGTTCGGTGCTTACAGCCCCTGAAGGGAATTCTGCCAGTACGTCATCTCTAACTGAGCAATTCCAATGCTCTTTGGAATGTTAAACTTCTGCCAAGATTTCCATTTCCTTCAAGGAAGTAGAGGCACTAACTAGCAGTAGAATGCACTACACAAGACCTGAGTAGTGTTGTGTACCTTACTTGCAATGTTATTGCTGCAAGTTTCATTTCACTTGAAAAATGCCGATGGTTTTTAAGAAGGGATTTTTCTTGTGTGACAGGAAGAAAAATCTAAATTCCACAGAAGTCCAATTATAATTCCTGTATTTTTTTTTTCAAGGTGTGTTTCGTAATGAAAGGTTTATGATACAAGAGTTGGGAAGAGTTATGTAATAATTTGGGAACTCTATACTAAGTTTTAGTTTTCAATACAACAAATCAATGATCTGTTTGGTGTGTTTGGGTATTGATAAAACACAAAGAAGTGTTACTTTTAATTGACACACAACTGCAAGTCAGAATGTTCAGAATGGTAATTGTATTTGAACTGGGTAAATAATCACCACTATTTTTGAAGGAGTATTCTTCTGGAAGTATTTGCAGTCTACAGTTCAGCAGTTAACCTTAGCTTTGTGTTCAGGGATGTGGCTAAAAAGGCAATATATGAACTACTGCTTGATATACTTACACAAAAAAAGTAGATTAAATGAGGCCAAACTTAATAGTCATTGGGTTTTCGTTTTGCATTTTTTTTCCCATTTTAATATAGTTCAGCTAAAGTTATTAATTGGTAGAACTAGATCCCTTTCAAATTAGTGAAATGTGATTGAAATATGAAATTAGTGCTCAGATCGCTAAAATCTGGAGTGAAGGGCTCAGATGCTGACTGTGGTATTTATATTTTAAATTAACAATTCTGTAATAAGTTACGGATTTTGGTGTTTCAATCTTTTTTTCCAATATTTAAACAAAGCCTTTGCATATGTCAACATCACTTTAAGGAAAATGAAATTGAACATTAGCATTTCGTTTTCATGGTAACAAATCTCCAACATACCCTAAGAGCTCTGGCACTACTCACAGTGTTTAGGGTTGTTTGTCTTGTATATTCAAACAGCACTTCTGGGAGTGGAAAGTAAAATCTTAATTGTTTCTGTTTGAATGCAATGAAATGAAATAAAATACTAAGTCTTTACTCCAAACAGTTTATGAATTAATAATCAGAGCATTTCCTCCCAAAAATGGGACACTGTTTCATAGGAGTGTCACATAGTATGAGGATAATGTTAATGGGTCACAGGCCTCTTTGTAATTGGATTTCCAGCTCGAGTCTAGGCCTGACACGTTTGGTCATGATTAAAACTAGTTGTATAATCATGGATTAGTTGATCTAACCTGCTCTTACATGCAGTAAGCAAAGCAGAAGCTCTGTCAGCGGGAAGGCTGAGGTTGGGCAGATTTCTGCTGGAACCCAGCCTAGAATTATGTCTGTTACAGGTGGGCTTTTACACCACAGGAACAGTAATAATTCATGTGATGCTCAGACAATGGAGGCAACTCAGATTTGTTGCAACCACTTTGTACTGCTAAACAAAACTGCTAAACAGTTTTGTGGAGACATTAGGAATCTTCTCATATTGCAAATTTGGTTTTTTAGAAGTGCAGTTTAATGTCTTACTATGCAGTTTGGCCATGATTTCTGAGCTTGGTTTTGGGGGATAAAAAGCAGAATGAGTCAAGTGGTTTCACAGTTCATTCAGAGGAATGCATTCTCTCTGCTTTACTTTCTGAAATCCTCTCTCCTCCCTAGATGCTCCCCTTCTCTTTCCTACCTCTGTTCTCTTTGTAAAGTCTCTAAATCCTTTCAGCCTAGGTGCTGAATTACAGTTTGAAAGCCTAATTACAGAATTCTGTTACTCAGAACAAAGGCCAAACCATGCTGAAGTGACAGCAGAACACCAGATACTCAGTGGACAGGTTCAGTTTGCAGTTCTTTTGTATGTTTTACACCATAGTTCTGTATTTATTGTGTGCAAGCTTTTGTCTTGTATATATGTAGTTCAGATAATGTGCTATATACTGTAAATTAACCAAAGCAGAACAGCCAATCAGACATTTGTAATTTACTAGAAATCTGAAGCTGTTTCTATTTTTGCAGGAATCCTGGACTCACTGTAGAAAGCAAACCTCCTCCATGTTTCTGTACCACCTGCAAAGAAGTTGTTCCCTTGAAGCAGTACAGGAAAAACTGAGATTTTCTGTGATGTAAATCTCTCAAGAGTTCATTCCCACAAAAAGGAGATAAACAAGAAAAAAAAATCTCAATGCTAAATCACAGTTCATAACATTTTAAGAATACTTCGTAATTTAAAAATTTAGTTTACCAGTGGTACTTGTTAATGTGAAAATGTCTACGCTATATTTCCACACTTCTGGTGTGGTGGAATAATTATAATTTTTAAAAAATTCTGTTCAGATTATTTAACTCTTGTAGATAATTTAGGAACAATGCATATAGTTATGCATAGCTATGTCTTAGTCTGGAAAGGATGTTAGCAATAGTAGAGGAATTCACAGGCCTCCTTCACACCTGGTGTAGAAATTGTTCTATGCTGTAAGATGTACATGCCCTGGCTTGAACCCAGCAGATAAATAATCAAAGAGCAGCACACAGCTGTGGTAATGTAATACTTAGAGAGAATACCCCAGTTGTATGTTTTGACATAGATCACAGGGTTGGGTAATGTGAAGATACTGTCCTTGATTTTTCAATACTTCAAATGAGTGAAATAGTAACAAAGATAGAGATGAAACAGGAGACATCTTTTAAAGATTATCCTTTGAGAGAGGAGTCCTCATTTTGAGTATATTTGACCTGGACTTTTTGATGTACAGTCAGTTGTTGAGTGATTGGTTTTGTCCAAACAACAGTAACTGGAAGGAGTTGTTCTCTTGAGTTCCAGGCTAGAAGGCTTTGGCAGCTGTTTATTCTTCTGCTCCTGTTCTGTTGTTGACTAAACTTCCCTTGCTCTGATCCTGCCCCTCCACATTCTGTTATGATTTGCAAACTCATAGTTCCTGCCTGCCGCTGAAGGTGTGAAAAACAGTGTGTGCAGGCTTGCTTTGATCTCAGAAATCCCCCCAGGCTAAAATAATTTGGGAAATAACAATGAAGAGAAGCTGACAGGGCTTTGTTGACATAATTTTTTATTTATAGAGTTTTGTTCTATTTTAATGAAAGACAGTATATCATGTACTAATTAAGTATTTTATTACACAATTTATAAAAAGAATGAGAGGGGGAAGGCAGACAATATTTGGAGCACATTTAAGGATAATTGGAGAGGTCCTGTGTGGTATTTGATAACTCCTATAATTTTTTTTAAAAACACAACCACACAAGCTAATACACTCACATATATTGTTAACCTTGGTGCTAAGTTAACTGATTTTTGGTCTGGGAGTCATACCAAGGAGCTCTTTATAGTCTGTGTAGTTTATTTCCATTTTTGTCAGGATACACACCGAGTAAGCTCCTAGTCACCATCTGGTAATGCATGTGAGCAGAGAGCCTCAGTGGCAGTAAAAGAAGCTGGCTGTGCCAAGGCTGTGACTGGGAGCTTAGTCAGAACATGCCAACACCTGTGCAGGGGACTGTTCTTATCAGCTGTGTCAGCTACTCTGCAAGGCTCCAGACTGGCTCACATTTTATACCTTTTGAAGTGGTCCTTTTCTGTTTCTTTGTATTAAAAAGTTGGGGTTTTTAAATAATTTATGAACATCAGGAAAGCTTTTAAATTAGAGATTTGGAGGTGTCAGTGTTGTTCCTGATGTAACAAATCCTGAGTTTATTACTTTTAAAGATGTTTTTACTAATTGAATTAATTAATCATGAATTTCCTGTCAGAAGTAAGTTACTGTAACAAAGGTAATTAGAGGAAACAAGAAGAGGAAACCTTTTTGTCCCTCTTTGCAGCCAATGTATTTGAGCATCACTTTAGTATGTCATTGGATTGTTCCAGTCGTGTCACAGCTGAGATTTGATTTTATTAGTGCTCTCCTTTTGGTGAGTCTGTATCAACTCTAACTTGGCTGTTATTTTTAGCTAAACAAATATGTGCCTGTGAGAGGTTGATGTACTTCTAGTCTGCATTGTCTTCTTGTAGCTGCATACCCAATCCTTGAAAGCCATTTACCAAGGGATTTTAACCATTCAGGTCTTTTTTTTTCTCAAAGTAGGGTCCATACTCTTAGCAGAGATTAGTATTTAAAGCTCTGCAAAGGTGTCCAGGCTCCCTGCCATAGAAGTTAGTAGGGAATAGATCAAGGAATCAGTGAGTGGACTGAGTTGGAAAGGATATTAGATGCCTAAATGCTTTTGAGAATTTGAGGCTTATATGCTAAGACTGAGCTGATATTATTGTCTAATAAATTTTCTAAGTGTAAATAGCCAGCTTCTGTTTAGAGTCAGCTATTATTATATACATTGCACTGTAAATTAATTTTTTGTGGTAATTAGTATCATAATAATTGCCAATGACAAGGTTCCGATTTCCTGCCACTATTTTGTTTTCTCCCTTCTTCTTCCATTCTTTGCAGAGAAGAATCCATTTTCCTGGTGGTGCTTGTTTTCTCCTGGAAGGATGAGGTGGGCAGGATGGCCATGGGTTCAAGTCCATGCTCTTCAGTGCCAGGGAAGCTGGATCTGCTTTAGCATGTGTGAGGCACAGGATCTGCTGGCTCTTAGCTCAGTATATTCCATCAAAGCTTTTCCCATTCATTCCAGAGTAGATGACAATTTCTGGGGGGCAATTTCAAGTTTGTGATGATTCTTACAGAATCCTCACTGCCTTTGTATGTCTGAGTGAGACAGAATGCTGCTGGAATTGTAGAGGAATTTAAGAAGTTCAGTGTGTAGGCTTATTGTACATTATCTGTACAATGGTCAGAATTTGTCTGCCTCTACAGAGGATGTTCATATTGTGCATTTCTTCTACAGTTATCCTCTGAACATTGTGTTGAAGGGTTTTCTCCAGTCCTGCTCAGGTAATACAGTAAGGCTGTGTTTGGGGAGTTTGGGTTTGAGAAAGCTGTAATTCTGCTGCTGTGATAAAAGACTTACTGCTCTATGAATCACTGCACCTTTCTGCTGAAGTGTGCATGCAAGCTACAAATATATATATATATATAGATAGATAGATAGATAGGTCAGTGCAAAAAAAGTTGTTTATATATTTAGACCTTCCATGCAGTGTTTTCTCTGTAGAAATTTGGACTGCTGCTCTCAGCTGTTACTTTGAAGTCTGCTCCTTGTGTTTGTTTCTTCCCCTAGTCCTCTGAGGAAATATCCAGGTAAATCTGTGCTGTTTCATCCCCATGTCTGTTTTGCAGTGTTACGACTGAAACATTTTAGACCTTAAATTAAGGAGAAAAACCCCTTAAATTTTCTAGTGATTTTGATTTTCTGCAATTATAGCAATGAATCTTCTGCTTTTTTCTTTATGTTTTCTTTAGATTCTGAATTAGAAAAGGAAATAATTGGAGAGACTGTACCCATCAGTTGGATAGAAGCCTTCAAAAATGTGACTACTCAGTGTTGAGGTTACACACACACACAAATAGTGTCAGTTTGTATTAGCAGTAATATCTTGGATGAAAAAAAATCCAACACAGCTTAATTTAAGCATAGCAATATGGAGTTAGGACCCCGCTTCTCAAATATGATTACATAGTCTCTTTTAATTATGCTCTTGCAAACATATATTTTTTTTAATTTAAAAAAATAATTTCTGCCTCAAAAGAGTCATCAAACCCCTTGAATTTCACTATAGGGCCCCTCAGTGTGGTAACATGTCTGACTTTCAGTACAAGACTTGGCACCAGGGAAAGAATTAGAAGTATTTTAGTCTTGATAGTCTTTCTGGATGATGTGCTAGTAATTGAATGGAGAATATCTGTTTTTATAAGAGGTTTCTTAATTTTCAAATGTGGTTCCTTTTAAAAATATGTCTGACTAAGTTTGATTATTCACCATGTAACGCTTCATGTCAGACTTGAACATATTAATAACATTATTCACGTTGATTTTGTACAATTCCACAGCTGTGTCTTCTACAATCATGGAGTTGAACTGCAGTCCTGAATGTGCCCTCTGTTTTTTTCCATAGCACAAAAAAAAAAAAAGGATCTTCAATATCTAAGTAATTACCAGTGTGATTCCAGTCAAATTCTCAGTCTGATCTGGAGGCAGAATATTACTGAATCTTTCATCAGTTAGAAGCTGGAAGTTGGAGACTTTATTAGGAGGATTTCCTTCAGGGCAAGTACAAAGGGAGTCCAGTGGTGCAGTTTATGGCTTAAGCATTACAGGCCTTGTATCTGATGTGCAATAATTATAGCTGTGATCACATAGGAAAGTTGTTTAAAAACAACTTTAAATGCTTTTAGTAACTGCGGTTCCTTTGAGTAGAAAATGTGATGGTGGTTTTCCAGTTTTACTCTTGCCAAATATTGCCTTCAGTGCCTGCAGAGGAGAGTGAGAAGCAAAAGAACAACAAATGAGGTGTTGATGTGATAACTGAGGGTAGAAAAGAAAGATAAAAGAAGGAGCTGATAGGTGAGACAGAACACTTTGAAATACATCTGGTGGGAGTGGGACTTAACCTGCACTGCCACCTTTCCCATTTTATCTCTTTGTGCATAACTGGAATAATTATGTTCTACAGAATTTTCCACATAGCATATAAGAACCTAGGAATGCATGGAAGCTGGAAAGGAAATAAGAGTGAAAGTCTGGTAAGAACATGGGGGATCACTGTGAACTGCAAGTCAAGAAAGAATGGGCAATGATACAGATTATACGTCATAAATAAGGGGAGAAAAGATTATGATTTAGAATTTTAGAGGACAGAAAGTAGAGGGGAAAAAAGGCAAGTTAATTTGTGTGTGGAAAGAGGTAGTGGAATTTGTGTGTTGTGAAATCAACAAATAATGATAGGATTTCTGATACAGAGAGAACATAGGCAAGGGAGATGTAATTTGCCTACTCCTTTCCACTTGGGTTTGCTCTAAAGAGGAATGTGTTAAGGTGGCTTTTTATCCTAAAGGTTTTACTAAAGTCACAAAGAAAGGTGCCAAGAAGATGAGGTAGGCACTGGACATTTACTAAAATAGGTTATTTCATACAATACAAGTTGGAGTGAAATTCAGATTTAGAATTAATTACATTTCTGTGTGTGTTACTGCATTGGATAAGGGAAAGTCCTCCCTGCTCAGGCACATTCAAAGGGCAGTTAGGCATAATTGTATGGGCAGGGAATCAGGGATCAAGGGAGGTTTGTGATTGTGAAAGTTAGAAAAAAAAGCCTTTGCTGGAGGAGTAGATGGAGGAAACAAAAGTAATAATTTAAAATATAAGGACAGTTAAAATAAATTGAAAGGGTACTTTCCTGAAAAGCTGGGAGATATGCTCTGTTTGCACCATTTACTGATTTGATCTTTTATAAACTGATTTTGTACGCTGCTAGGCCCTGTGTGCTCTACTGCAGAATTCCTTGGAGTGTTTGCTTCTAAGGCTGCTTTTTACCATTAGCATCTCATTCCTCTTACCTCCAGATTGTCTTTAGTTTTCCTAAAATAATTTCTATCCAGCGTTATCTCTAGTAATGGCCCATGAATTAGAACAGGGGGGTGCAGCCTGTGATCAGACAAATTGTCAATTTTTTGGGGTATTGTTGGCTGTATCATCCCTGTCTTTTGTAGATTTCTGGTGGTGTCTTTTCAAGCATCTGGCTCAAAACTGTGGTCAGTGAATTCTGTGGGGTTGTGTCTCAATCCTGGCTGTACCATCACTCTCTGAGTCCACACAGAAATATTGAAACGTAGCAGTCTTAAAAATTAATAAAGCTCATTCTTCACACTCATCCTGTGCTGTAGCTACTCGTGAGTGAAATTTTACATTTCCAGTAAAAGCTTTGTAGCTGTATGGCAGTGCTCAAGTGCCTAAATTTAGAATGAAATTGCAAGTTGCCTTGAATCTGTCCATGGATGAACAGTTGGGGAGAATTGGTTTCAGATATTCCCTCTGACTTGGCCAGAGAGGATGGAACAGAGAACTGCTGTATATGAACAGGTTTGAAAGAGAGACCAAAATAAGGATAGAATAGCCCCTTCTCTTCCATCTCAAAATTGTGTGGGTTTGAGGGGCTAATGGTAATAAAAAGCAATGAAAACTGCTGCTTGCATTCTTCCAAAGGATATATGATTTTGAATACAGAAAAAGAACAGATCCATTGGGTAAACAATTGCTGTTTGTCAGAGTAAAATTCATTTTAGGTCCCTGTACCATCTGTCCTAACCCACATGAACAAATTGCCTTTCTATTGAGAGTACATGGGCTAGGTTTCAAGAATTGAATAAAATCTTGTAGTTTGTGCTATCCCAGTTGAAAGCTCAGTGTTTCAGTTTTGTAACTTGGGAGTCAGGTGGCGATAAAATGATTGTGTTTTCTCTTCTCCTTCTGTTGTAAGAAATTGTCACAAGGAGATTGTGCCGGCAATCTGTGGTTACTTTCAAAACTATATTTAAAATGTAAAAAGTGACTCAAGAAATGGAGAAACAAAATAATAGAGAGAAATGAAAACTATATATGATTAACACTAATACAAATTATCCCATGATTGTGGAAGATGCAGTTGTGGAATTGTAGAGAATCAACGTGAATAATGTTACCAATACGTTCAAGTCTGACATGAACCTTACATGCAGAATAATCAAATGTATTCAAGGATTTTTTTTTTCTTATAAACTGTTTAGCATTTTTATATGTGACTTGGGGGGAAAAAAAGAATCTCAAAAATCTGCTTTGTGTTTGAGTTACTGATAAATTTATCAAATGACACACTGGTGAGATCTTTTTCCATGAGGAGACCAGGAAAATGAGGAGGGGAAGTCTGGATCACTTGGTAAACAAAAGAGAAATAAAAATACACTTTTAAACTATGCTTTTAAAGTTCATAGAATCATAGAGTAGTTTGGCTTTGAAGGGACCTTTAAAGGCCATTTAGTTCAACCCCCCTACAATGAGCAGGGTAATCTTCAACTAGAAAAGGCCTAATTAGGGCATTCTTCATCATTGACTGTGACAAAGGGGACAAAATGTCCTCTCAACAGCAGCGTTTACTTAGCAGACAGAAGTAGAATAGAATTTAGTAGATGAAAATTGAATCTAAGGACATTCTGGATTAGAAATAGAGTTGCTTTTTAATAGAGAATGTAGTTAGGCATTTCACAAATGTACTGGCAGTTACAGTCAATCCTTCCATCTTGAAATAACTGACAATTTCTAAATAATGGATTTTTTTAAAGCTATGTCTAGTTTAAGTAGAAATTTAGTTCAAGGAAGTGCAGAGGCCTGGGATTTATGTGGGCCACAATCGATTACAGACATTTTGGGTCTGGTTTCATAATCTGCCTTGCTGGATCTAGAGCAGATTGACTTCCTCACACCTTAAGGCACTTTTTAGCAGTTTCAGTTTCACTACTGGCATGTCTGTGAAGTCAGTCTGGCAGTACCTCTTTCATATTCTGCTGTATCCACTTCCTGCAGTGCTGAAAATATTTCTGGTGGTTAACAGTGATAGATAACCAGCTTTATCACTGTTTGATAAAGTACTTATTGCTTACAAGTACAGTAATCAATTAATTAGCTCTTTATTATAAAGAATCCATTTCTCTGCAGTATTGACAAGCTGATAGCTTTGTACCTGCATGTCAGAGTACTCTTACAGCTTTGTTTTCATTATTTCTCATTATGTGTAGCTTGGGATAATGGTTACTGGCTGTCCTGAAATGGAGTCAGGATGATGAATTGCCAAGGGGGGGGAACATGGACGGCATCTGTAATGCATAATTGCAAATAAATCAATAACTAATGGCCCCTGAATGTGTTTACCAGTTCATTGTAGTGATGCATGGACCTCTGTAAACCCTGTGTGCCTTATAACAGTTATTGAGATGATTACAGTGGGTACTTTGGCCCTGGCAGAAATGAGTGTATCCAGGCTACTGGGAATGCAAACACAGTTTCTGAGCTTCCCAACAGTGCCTGAGAAGCAGAATAGTAATTTGAGGAAAAAATTCAACTTGTTTGTTAATATTTGGAAAATTAATAAAGGAATGGCAAAGTTTAGAACATATTTGCATCTCTAGCATCTATGTTTGAATATTACTCACTAGTAGGAAAGCCTTTGGGAGCAGATATTTTTTTCTTGTTAGAAAAGCAGGTGAGATCATGTCAAAAGAAATCATAAAAAGAAAGAGAATTTTTCCACAGTCTGTCACAGTACATTTTTTAGAAATAAAATCAAAACAAATTAAGATGAACTGTCCTCTGGAACATCCGTAGATGAATGGATAGTCTTTTATTGTTTGTACTGATGTTTTCATGGACAAAATCAAGAAAACATCTAGATTTTTTAGTTGATTCTACAGTAGGATCCTTCTGTGGTAGAGAAATTAATATTAGTCACTATAAAATCTTTAAAAAAAAATATAAAAGGACAATATTGCAACGTGTTTTGGAGTATGTCAGAAAACTGAAATAACTTGGTGTCTATCATTTAATCAGCATTGCCTCTTTAACATGATGAATTGTGTGGCATATGCAGCATGTGGTGCTGTAGCTTAAAATATTGCTGACATTTAATTGAGCTATAATCAAAATTTAAATCTATGAAATAAAATTATAATTGGAAGAGGTTTCTATATTTTATTGCACTGTTGTTTATTTTAACACTGATCATAAATGTAGTTGATTTTTGAACATAAGCCTTTTAAAGGAAGGGATAAGGAACGTTTTTGGGAATAGCACATGGTTATTTGTGACTTAGAAAACTGCCATGAAAATCGATTGCATGCCTCATATCATCATAATTTATTGCAGCATTTTCATAGATCTTTTACTTCTCCTTGGGAAATGATCAAGCTGAGTTTTGTTAACAGTGTTTGCAGTTGTTTATGCAAGATTAAGTTATATACATAGCTGTGTGTACATCTCTATTGTGTGAACATATTGTTTAATTATCTGTGAGACATGTAATACTATTTTGAAAAAACAGGAATGTGTTCTGTTGTTATGTGATGAGATGATGATGAGAATTAGGGTAACACAGTGAAAATTACTACCAGTAAAATAACACTGGATTTATTCTTTCACATATGATAAACTTACATTCCTTAATGCTGTTAATATCAACCAAAAGTAGATATTTAAAATCTGGGCATATCAGTACCAGTGTAGACTTTGTATCTTAGAGTAATAATTTTAAATTAAGAAATTAATTTTAATTGCATGTATTAGGCTCAATTCCCACCATGAGGGAGTAGTAAATTAAAAGTTGGATGATCATTATATTACTTTCTTAAGACCGTAACTGAACTTAGCAGTCAGAATTACTGTACATTCATGTTTTGGAATAATTTAGTGTGACTCTTCACTCACCTTGTTGACCCTGCAGAGATTGTTGGTCATGCAATTTGCTGTGAGAGAGAAGAGTAATCAAAAGAAGAAGTTAAAATACATTTGGTGATGTAGCTGGAAGGTAGAGGTGTTGGAAGAAGGCTGCATGGGGTATTTCTGTACAGCACAGATATCCTTTTGAACACAGAACAGGTCCTCAAGGAATGTTGGGGGTTTTTTAAGGATTGTTCCTTCTCTGGAGAAATTATCTGTTCATCTTTATAAGGCTTTGTCTTCCCCTCAGTGTAGGTACATTTTAAACCTACTCCTGGTTCTATGGTCAGTCTTGAGCAAGGCTCAAGGAGCTGTTTTGTGTTTCTCTGGTCACAGAGTCCCAGAATGGTTATGGTTGGAAGGGACCTTAAAACTCATCTCATTCCATGCCCTGCCATGGGCAGGGGCACCTTCCACTAGAGCAGGTTGCTCCAAGTCCCATCGAGCCTGACCTTGGGCACTTCCAGGCTTGTCCTATGACTCCAAGCTCAGTCCTCTGGGCAGCAGTGCAGCTCACTGGGCAGTTGCCTCCAGTGCACAGATTATGCTCCAGTCCCCACATTGCAGTGTTGTGTTCATCCTTAGCAGCATCAGCCACAGTTGTGTTGCTTTAAACTGAGAAATGTGATTTATTTGGGCATTTGCAAGGAAGTGTTAAAGTTTTAGCAGAAGCTAAAACATTGCAGTAGTTTTATTTCTGTAGTGTTGGGCAGTATGCTTGGCATAGAGTAAGTTTTTTCATTTTATACTGTTACTTTCTGAAATAGTGGTGATAAAGTTAAACAAGCCCTAGTGCTGGAGATTGGAAGAAAGCTATTGCATTCCAGCAGTGGATCTTCCTATAATTGTCATCTTCCTCTTACATTTCAAACCTCCCTGGTTATTAATCATATCTGGCTAATCAAATCTGGTTTTAATAGCTGCAATAAAAGAAACAAAACTAGTCAAGTGCAGCAGCTTGAAGCTTTTGATAGTAGAAAATAATTGCAGTGTATTTATCAATGAGTGCTAATGAGAGCTCTAGTCCAGAAATGATTGTTTGTGGCATAGTTAGACATTAAGTAGTAGAGCTTTCTAGTTTTTTATTGCATAGGCAATGACTTGACTTGACTTGATGTGGCAGAGCCTTAAAACTGACATTGTCAGGAGCAATTTTGAGTGCAAATTTACTGTTAGCACCAGTTCACAAACTGTCTGAAGAGCTACACTAGCCCTGAATTTGAAGACAGAACAGTTTTACTATTGCTTTTTAAATTAGTCTGGCTTTTACTACCTATTACATATTATCGTCATGTTTGTTTTATTAAAAAGAGGAAAAATGGTCAGGGTTATAAACTGAATAAGGAGGAGTTATGTGGCCACAACCTTTGTAGCTGAGTTTCATGGTTTTTATTAGCAAGCCAAGCAAGATGGAGCAGGCAATAAAAGTTTTACTACACTCTCCTGCTATTGCTTTCAACTTCCTTTCCTTACATTTCAGATGTTTATAAAATAATTGTGGTCATGATTAACATAGTAAACTAACGTGCAAATGTGTTGTATTGTGGTTACTATAGACACTGGAGCATTTTCAAATTGAGTTGTTGCAGTATTAATTGTACAACTATACCAACTGATTATTTCACTGATGCATTATGCTCAGTGGGTGCACTAAATACCTTCATTTCTTTATACTCTGCTAGAACAGGATACCCTTTCCCTTCAATTACAGAAAATATGAAAACAAAGTAAAATCAAGCTTAGCTACTATATTAGATGTCAATTTTCTGTCACTCTTGCAGCAAAGCTTTTAATATTAGTTTAATACTTTCCTGCTTAGCATTTGGTTCCTTCTGAAGCTGCCTACCTCTGGTGCCTCAAAACTGAGCTACTCAGACTATCAGGATTTCCTTCATGGGAAAGAGAAACAGATTTGATTATTTCTTAATTTATTTTGAAACTTTAAACAATTTTGGGTATGGTCAACAAAAAGTAAAATGGGGTTTGAAAATCTCATACAATAGTTTGCTGTTGAAGTATTTTCACTTATTTGATATACTTTATTTTTGATAGTCTCAGGAGCAAGGTTCATTCATTGTCAGCAATTACAGCCAAGAGTATTTTCAATCTTATTTATATATTTGTGTTTTAAGAATATCTGGTTTATTTTCACTTTTTGAATGTATGGATTCTTAGTAATCCTTAAGTTGTTTTGAAAGTTAGGACAAAAGCTTGGTGTAAAACTCAAGCCCTGTTGCAAAAACTGTGTATTTAATAAGTAGCTTCTGAGTACACCTACTGATGTTCATGGGATTGCTTTGATATTTAAAAATTAAAACATGGGAATTTCAATATATTGACACAGGTTTAAAATGAAAATAGACAAAACATGTTCTCCATAATATAAGTCTATCAGATTTTACAGTAAAAATAAGTGAACAGTTATTAAAATTCTCTGTAACTTTGACTAAAAAGAGAATTTCAATGGTATGTCAGTATAGCTATCAGTGATTAGTGCAGTACTCTTTCTAGAAAGAGTACAGAAAAACAGAGACAACGCTGATTCTTGGGTGAGATTTGAGAATAGAATATTTCCTTGAAAATATTTAGTGATACCAGTTAGGCAGCCTTGTTGAGTCTTGGACACAGACAGTATCTGTCCCCGAGAAGAATTTTATTTTCATTACTTCCCATTTCTGAAAAAATATCTAGTACTTGCTTTTTAAATTGAATGTATGGATATACCAGCACCTGTGACTGCTCCTTGTGCATGTCTGAACTGTAGTCTGAGAATGACTGTGACAGCTTTCAGATTGAAACTGCTGATGATAATGGTCATTAATTTTTGCAAAAAGAAGAGGTTGTTCCTTTTCCTCCCTCACTGAAAGACTCTGAATCACTAATTTGCTGTCTGATGGGCTTTGCCTCACTTAAGATTGCACTGTTTTCTTTCCGAATTTAAGCAGCAAGGTTTGAGCTGGTTCATGGTTACAGAGTGAGCTGCTGCTTCAATTGACTTCAATTTTTAACATCTGAGTAAGGAGAAACTTCATGCTACCTGTAATAATGATATAGACAAGGCCAACCTGTGATTTAGACAAACTGATTTGCATGTTTTCTATTAAACTCTACTCCATTTTTTCAGCTGTGAGATGATTTAGATCAGTTCCACTTATCTATTCATTGCCTTCTGTATGTTTTGACAAATGAGCCTTTTGTGTCTTTCTTGAGGAAAAAGAAGGCTGTGGACTTGCTCTGAAGAGCCCTGCTATTGGAACAGAAAAAGCAGTCTTACTGGAAAAATTCAAGACAGGACAGAAAAGAGATAAATCTAATAGCTTTAAGTGTTAAATTTCTTAATTACATGACAGTTTGCATCAAGACAAGATTTTTTATCTTACAAGGGGAAATTAGGGAATGGTTTGAGACTCAGAAGACAGGAGTTCAGTTTACAAGCTGTCCTAGAAAATTTCAGCTTGACTTGGGGTAAAGTGTTACTCCTCTTATGGTTCAGACTCTTAAATTAAAGGGAAAAAAACCAAATAAAAAATCCCAAACAAGCAAAAGAAAGGCAAGCTCTTCTCTTCTCTTTTGTTTTTTGTACGTGAACCTGTGAGGTCGTAAGGCATGAAATGCCTTTATGGCTTCACACAATCCTGGCTTCTCTAGCCTTCTGTCTTCTGATATTTTAGACAGCTGTGGAAATACTGTGTGTAAATGGTCCAAGAGTCATGGCAACCTTTTAAAAGTGGCTGGTTGTTGCACCTGTAATGTTAGATAACAGAGGGAGTGAACTGTCACAGGAACAGTTTGGTCAGGTACCATTTACCCTTGTCAGTGACTGAGGATGTGCATTCAGAAGGGTTTTGGTTCATAGAGAGTCTTCCTAGGACACTCTTTTGAATGTTCTGTTCCTTGATATAGTAATAGGATGTTTAATGTCACAGGCAGGAAGTGCAGTAATTCCTCTTTTATATCGATGTGAGAGAGGAATTACTTGGTAGGTTATTGTTTTTGTCACAGTACAAATGTCTTGTACATAGCAGATAAAGGAGTGAACAAAACCACAGTGTATTGCTTTGGCTCCTTAGTACTCAGGGTGTTTTCCTGAATTTTGGCTTGCATGTGGCTCTTGCCATTGCTGAAGAAACATAGACTTTGCAGTCAATGCCTGTGAAAGTTTCACAATCCTTATTATGCAAGGTCTCAATTTGTGTAATGGATTTAGGAAATCCTAATTCCTTTAGGATTTAGCAGTTGGAAATAATAGAATAAGGATTAAATAATGCAACTTGGTTGCCCAAATTCGTTAGGGGAGAGGAGATACCTTCATCTAAGCATTATTGAATAGTTCTATTGTTGCAAGTTTTTAGGATAAAAATACCCCGTTTATTCTGCAGTGAGGATTATTTGTATCTGGGGAAAAAAGTCACACTGACTTCTACCTTGTGTGTGCTGGGTAGCTACTGAAATCAGCATTTTATCTGGCCATGATAAGTGGTACCACTCTTCCCAACAGTGAGAACCATAGGTATGGATTATCTCAATTGAGGCCAAGTCTCCTGTGCTAGTAGAATACAGGATTACCACTGCAAAGGGTGGAAAAGCTACAGTTTCAGAAATATTTCAGATCCTCCCAACAGAGTTATAGAAAAACTAATATTTTTATATTATTCTCTTTTTACTGTATTTTTAAATGTTACAGCAATTATTTACAGCACTATCTACTGAAGTAGTATCTGGGGATTTTTTTCTACTGAAGAATGCAAGACTTTCTGTCACTTCTGTTCAGAAAGCCTTGTCTTTTCCTAGGGTTGTTTCACTCTGAAATTAAGCATTGACTAATTGATTTTGTTCCAGGAAGTGAACAAGAACAATTTGAAAAAGCATGCTCATTTTCTGCCTTTGTTATGTTATAATCCAAGTTGTTCAAATTTGTAAATCTTGAAAGGTAGAACTTTGTAAAACAAGGAGTACAGAAAGCTTCCAAGAGTTGCATANNTGCATAAAGGCACTGACACACATTGGGACTATGCTTAACTTCAGTTAATACCTTTACTCAGCTTCTAAGTGTGTGTGTATAATAAATACTGCAGACTTATCTTGATTGTTCCTAAATTTGGAAAAATCTCTGGATTTTTCTTGAAACAGGCTTCAGAGATCTTCAAGAATATTATGGCTGAGACATAATCAGAACTTGATATGCAGTTGGATAAAAATGTGAAACTTTGGACACAAACACATTTTTTGCTGGATTAACAATGCCAAATTACTTTAATATTTACTCTTTATGTATTTATACTTTACATACTTATTTCCTAGTACTGAATATTGCAGATTTATTACTT
>VZTR01023742.1:102192-119193 GCA_013400775.1 Chaetops frenatus | reverse complement strand
GGCCGCGCTGTCACTCCGCGACCGGTGGCGGCTCCGGGCGCTGCCCGCGGGGCCGCGCGGGACGGGGCGCAGCGAGCGGTGAGCGGGGCACCGGGATCGGGGCCGTAGGGCACTTCCCCGTGGGAGCGGGGAGACTCGGGAGACACCCCGGCGGGAGCGGCGGTGATGAGGGACATCCTGCTTGGCCCTGGAAGGCACAAGGGACAGCCCGGTGGAGACCGGCTCTGATACGGAATACCCCGACAGGGACTGGCGGTGACATTCGGGGACACAGCAGTTGGGTCATCCTGCGGGGATCGGCGGTGACAGAGGGGACAACGCGTGGGGATGGGGGACATCCCGTCGGGGACCGGCTAGACACGGTGGGGGAAGCAGATGATGGGGAACACCCTGTTGAGTACCGAGGTGATGGGGTCATGCTGCGGGGACACGAGAGACGTGCTGGCAGGGACCGGGGAGCACAGGCAGCAGCTGTAGGGGCTGGCACAGTCTGACACTCGGGGCAGCCCCCGCGTCCCCTCTCCTGTGCCCCACAATGTCCCCACCTCTCTACAGAGACCCTGTTTCAGCAGTGGGAGCTGCAGTGTGGCCGGGCTGGCAAATTCCTGTGTCCCAGTGCCTTCAGTGTCCCCTGGACACCCCCAGTTTCTGTCCCCGGCGGAGGGGGGCTGCAGGAAGAAGCTGTGGTGCCTCCCCAGCTCAGTCCTGGGGAGCACAGAATGGTCAACAAAGGGTGACAGGGGAAACTGAGGCACAGGGACTGTCGAAAATATGTGTACTGCTGCCCCACATCCCCTTTCCACAGGCAGAGCAGGTCATGGGTATCTGCCCTCATTTTTGACAGGGGAAGGTGCTTCCAGGCTGTAGGCATCCGTGGGTGCTTCCCATAGGGATTCTCCACCACCTGGGGTGTGAGAGCCATCCCCACACTCCTTGGAGCTGGGAATGTTGCAGGCAAACCGGGATAGCACAGGACAGAGAAAAACTTTGAGACGACTTCATCGCAGGCCGTGCCCCGTGGGACACGGAGGTGCCGTCCCTCTGTGCGAGGGAAGCGGTGAAGACCTGCCGAGTGCGTGTGCCAGGACGACTCTTTCCCTGGATTTCACCTAGGAAAAAAACAACTGGGAGGGGAGCCAGGGAGTCTGGGTGTGCCGGGATGCCAAGCCTGCAGCCGGCCCTGCTGGATACTCGCGGCTGCCCGGAGCGGGCGAGACCCCGTGCAGGCAGGGCTTGCCCATGGAATTTTGGGGTGCTGCCTGCATTCCCCGAGGCTTTGCCGTAGCTGCCGTGCCATTATCCCCGGTGCCACAGAGGGTCCGTGTGCTCCCAGGGGGGTCACAGGGATGGGGGAGCTCCGTGCAGCCCTCAGCAGTGTGTGTTGGTGTCTGTGTTGTTGGAAGGAGGGGCTGGACCCCCCCAGCCGGGGCAGCTGAGTCAGGAAATCCCGGCTGGCCCGGCCGGATCCTGGCTGAGTCATTTCGCGGCGCTGAGTAAGAGCCCGAGCAGGGGGTGCAGGGCTCCCGCAACTCTTGGGCAGGGACTGCCCGCACATGCCCCGGTCGTGCCTCTGGCCCTGGCCTAGGGTCACTCCCAGCCCTGCCAGCCCCGTGCCTCAATTCCCCCCCAGTGTTTTCCTAGGACTGGATGAGACAGAAGGCTCCTGGGACGTGGACATGACACACATCCCGGCACAGGAGCTGGCTCTGAGAGCCCAGGGAGAGGAGAGATGCGTTGGGATGGGGAGTCTGGGGCTGGGTGAGCTCTGGTGCTCACTGGGAGGAGAATGGCATCCCCAAGACGGGATTTGGGATCCTTCTGGTAAAGGGGGTCTCCAGTCTTGGTGTGCTGGGAGGGGGTTGGCATTGCAGAGAGGAATAGGGGTGAAGAAAGGATGAGGATGGGGGACTAAGATCAGAACAGGGACAGGGACGGGGATAGGGAAGGGGTGGGGATGAGATGATGAGATAGATGAGATGAGATGAGATGAGATGCATTGGGAGTGGGACGAGGATAGGGATGGGGTAGGGATAGGGACAGGATGGGATGACATTGGGGC
Source organism: Chaetops frenatus (assembly GCA_013400775.1). Lineage (NCBI taxonomy): Eukaryota > Metazoa > Chordata > Aves > Passeriformes > Picathartidae > Chaetops > Chaetops frenatus. Next base: position 117,134 of record VZTR01023742.1, on the reverse strand, counting down.
GAGGACAGGAATGGGATGGGGACAGCAATGAGGCTGACAGGGATGGAGCAGAGCTTGGAGTGCATATGGGGACGTGGAGGGAATCAGGCTGGCCCCACTGGCAGCAGGATGTAAATAACCTGCCAGGACACGAGGTTTTTTCCTGCTGCCCCCCCTATGCAGCCCCACGGACAGGAAAAAGGTGTTTCCGGCTGTGGATGGGAGCGGGGCCCCAGGCCTGGAGCGGGATGTGGAGCCTGGGCCATGGACAGGGGGATCAGGTGACTCCCCCGGGCTGGATCTGGGGGTGCAGCCACTGATCCCGTGGCTGGTGGGACCTCTGACCTCAGTGGGACCACTGCAGCCCCTTGGGCCCTGGCTGGGCTGGTGGTGGGAGCCCCAGGTGCAGGCTGGCACCACTGTGGGGACAGGACGTGGTGCCACCAGGCTGGAGCACCCTGTCCTGTCCCCAGTGCCACCAGCTGGGGCCACCACCAGGTGAGAACTCTGGGGACATGTTCCTCCTTTCTGGAGCAGGATCCATGTGAGCTGGAGTGGGCATTGTGGGAGGAGAGTGCCTCTCCTTGCCCATGACCCTTGCAGAGCCACTTCTGCTCACTGACCAAGCAGGTGATGTCCCCTCACCTGCATGTGCTCCCTGGGGAGGTCTGGCATGCTCCAGCACCAGCAAAGTGCCTGGTCATCAGCCTGGGCTGGGGACACCAGTATGGGATTGGGACGTCAGTATTGGATGGAAGTGCACAGCATTTGATCCCACCACCACGTGATCCCCCTCTGCCTTGCTGCTGGCAAATAGGTGATAGTCCCCTCTCACCTGTCTGGGGCATCCATTTGGTGGCAGTCAGGGCAGGGACAGAAACCCTGTCCTCCCACAGCCCTTTGTGCCCTGTGCATTGGGAAAAACAGCAGTGACAGGGAGGGAGCAGCTGGGACAAGACTGGCTCTGCCCACTGCCCTGTGTGCCCCCAGGGAAGGCCCATCTCATGTCACTGGGCCTGTCCTGGCTGGGCAGGATCGGCCCCCAAGCCCTAACCAAGCCCACAGGAGTGCCAGCCCCAGGAGTGCCCTGCAGGGAGCCAGGACCTGCTGGGGCAGTGAATGGCACTGGTGGTGATGAGGCTGGTGACAGTGCATGGGGAAACTGAGGCACGGGCTACAGGCAGGTGCCACATTGCCCATACCTGTGGGAACTCCTCGAATGCTCCAGGTGACAGATCAGCCACCAACCTGTCCCAGCATTCTCTGGTGGCTTCCCTGGTGAATTTGTTGGCACAACCCGAGCCCTGCTCGTTAGCAAGCAACCTCTAATGAGCTTTGCCCAGTCATGCTGCAGGGTCTAGGTGGTGCTATGGGCTCTGCTGTGGATTGACTGCCTGAATCAGGAGATGCTTGGAGGGAGAGGGGCTGGAGGATCACCTGGCACATGGCACCCATGAGCAACATCACAGGAAGTCACAATAATTGGGGAGAGCAAGATTTTCATTAACCAGGGTGGGGGCAGGTCCTGGATGAGCAGCCCAGGGAGGGTTTAAAGCTCTGCTCTGTCCCAGGGGGTCGTGGTGGGGTAGGGGCTGGGACAAAGCTGTCTCTGGCTGTGGGACTTGGTCCCCCTGCACTTCTCTGAGCTTGTCTGGTCACTGCCCCATCCCAGCCCCAAATCACCTGTGGCACCATCCCTGCCTTCGGAACTTTTATGAGGGGCTCCAGGTCACTCCATCTCGGTGCTGGGTTGCCATGAGTTTAACTGAGATCACATCCTGCAAGTTCCCTTCCACGAGGGCTCAGCAGCAGGTCCTGGTGCCACTTTGACCCCTGCCCTGGGGATTGGAGTGCCCCAAGGCATCGCATCCGGACAGGACAGGTGGGACAAGCCACCCATGCCGGGGGCCAGCTGGGGCAGTGGCGTCCTGGCATCCTCTTACCTCCGGAATGGGGGAATCGGGCTCCGAAGGTTTTGAGGGATCAAATTTGGAGTGGGAGCCAGAGCTCGACTTAACGCCTCCCACTGTTTGCCTGAATTCCCTGGATTTCCGTGCTCCCATGGAGGAGTGGAGGTGGAAGCTGGGGGAGCTGGGTTTGTGCTCGTTCTCCGCTCTCACCCTCAGATCGCATTCAAGGCCCGTGCGGATGCGGCCGGGCGGCGCCGCCTCCGGCAGCGGAAACTCCCCCTGAGCAGGGCAGGGCGTTAAGTCATCACTTCTCTTCCACCCCTTCTCCACCGCCTTCTCTTCTCCTCCCCCTTCTGGGCTCCGCAACCCCTCCTCGCTCCCTGCTGGGCCGGCAGTGCCGGAGGATGAGCAGTGGGGAGTGGGCGAGGGACAGCAGGAGTGCTGCCACCCTCGCATGGGCTGCTCGCTGCGGGCAGGCAGGATGCTCAAGGGATAATTGAGGGATACTGAAGGAATGTTTGAGGGATGCTTGGGCTGCCCTCTGGGAAAGCCAGGCATCTTCCAGATGTGATGGGCCTCATTATGGCTCCATTAACTGCATCCTTTGGAGGAAAGAGGTTTAATTGTAGGTGTAAGAGGGTCGTGGGACTGGAGCTGCTGCCTGTGCTGAGGGTGGTGAGGGGTAATGGGGCCAGGGAGGGCATTGCCAGCCCCTGCCAACCTCTTCCAGCCTCTTGTATTAAGTGACAGTCCTCAGGTCCCTCGGGACATTGGCATCATGGACAGACTTGGAGTTGTTCTGATAAACTCTTGGGATGTGGATCACTCTGGAGTGGCGGCTGTTGCAACACCCCTCCTCCCCGCCTCCGGAGCGAGCAGGGAGGTGTCTGCTGGCAGCCACTGCGGATTTACAGCTCACTGGAAAATCCACTCATCCCATTAAGGGCTCCCCGTGGCTTTTGCTTTCCATTGCAAATACCTGGTTATCCCAAGGGAAACCCCCTTTGGGTGCCAGTGGGTATGTGGGGCTCTCGGGGCAAACCCTGCAGAAGAGTCCGGGCTGCAAGAGTGGCTTCCTTCATTTAATACAGGAGGGATTAGGGAAGACCCGTCTCTATTGGCCAGGTAAGACCAGACAGGGCAGTTTTTAGCTCATCGTGGGAATGGCCCCTACTGGGACAGGGATTGACGGGTTCAGTTTGGAATTGGATCCGTGAGCTGGCTTTCTTTCACTCGGTTCATCACCCAAAGTAGATTTCAGCATCTAAAACCACCCCAATCTGGAGCTTGGCTGTGATGATGGCACATCCTCAGCTCTGTGTCTCTGCTCTTGGGTTTAATCTCCCACTTTGCTGACACACCCTGTTGCTGTGTCCCTAGTGATAACCATCCCATGCTCCCAGTGGCATTTAAAAATCCTTAACTTGCTTTAGGGGGGAAAAATGCCTTTTTGGGTACCCCCATGACTCCACTCTGCCTGCTGTGTGTTGAGAGAGCCGAGAGACAGGTAGTGAGGGGGTGTCAGGGATGTGTTGCCAGTGCCAGGATGGAGGGCCAAGCCCAGCTGCCCCCTCGACCATCCTGACCAGCCAGCACTGATGTACACCTGCCAAGGTGACGGTATCTGCTGAGTTAATGTGTTTTGCAGCCCCGCCGTGCAGCTGCCTCTCCCTGCCACCCCAGCAGCCAAGCCAAAATCTGTCAGGGGCTTCCAGGTTTCATGGGCTGAGGACTGGGGGGGCTGTTTCTGCACAGCGGCGGCGAGTGCAGACACTTGGACATCTGGTCTTGCTCAAAATTGTCAGGAGCAAAGGGCCAGGTGTGTGATGCCACAGGAACACAGGGCTAAATAAATGATGCAACTGGCTCCACGCAGTTTTGGCCCAGACAAGAGTTCGGCTGAATGTCACTGGAGCTGTGGGACAGCTCCTGGCCCAGGACTTGATCTGGCACTGGGACATTCTTGGCCCTATGGCAGCACTGAGGTTCTGGGAAGGTTTTGGGGTGGTGTTGAGAAGGTTTTGAAGCCCTCAGAACGTGCAACAGGGATGTATTTTGGCTACGGTGCTGGATACCGAAGGGACGCCGGGCTCTGTGGTGGCTCGTGTGCTGGAGGAGGCATCCACAGGGCTACCGATGGCTTTATGGCTCTTCTTGCCACATAGCACAGGGAGAGCGGGGGGGCCGAGGAGAATGGGAAAACCTCAGGCACAACTCAAACCTTCCCAGGTGACCTTTCTCTGCGGGGGCACCTGGAGAGGGTTTGGTGGGGTGTCACCCCACGAAGGGACAGCCCAACCCTTTTCACTATGGGTGCTGGGGACACCAGGACGTAACAGGCAGCGCTGCTGAGGGACAGATGGTACCAGGCACCGGACAGATGGCTCCGTCCCAGACAGGCAGCCGAGGGGCCGGGAGGCCGGGGGCCCCCGGCGCTGGGCTGCTCCCTGGGGACTCCCTCTGCTGGCCCCCGGCTGGCGGCGGTGGCCCGAGGGGGACGGACACCACCGGCCATAGGCGGTGAGGGCACTGCCGGCCCGCTGGGCACCGGGTTGGGGCGGGGATGGACACGGGCTCGAGGGCGTGACTCTCGTCCCGGGGTGGGCTGCAGCGGCTGGGGGAGGTGGTACCGGACTGAGGAGAGAGACACCGGTTCGGGGGAGAAGGGTGACACCTGCTCACGGGGTGGTACCCGGCGGAGGGGAGGGTGACACCGGCTCGGGATGCGATACCGGGTGGAGGTGACACCGTTCGGGGATGGGGGGGTTACACCGGCCCGGGGGGCGGTACCCGGGGGGGCGGTGCCGCAGGCGGAGCTGTCCAGCACCGGCGTCTGCTGAACGTCCGCATTGCCGGGGGCCGGGGACGCCCTTGCTGACCCCGCACCCGCCTCTGCCGGACACTCCCCACATCCACTGGCCGGGGGTCCTGCCCGGCGGAGGGGACACGCCTGCCCCGAGCCCCCATGGCCCCGGCCTAGGAGGTGTCGCATCTGCCGGCAGGAACCAGGGCTGTGAGAGCCCCCGGGGTGGGGACGGGCTGGGGGAACACGCAGGGGCCGTGGCAAACCGGGCACTGTGTGGCCGGGATACCCCCGGCGAGAAGCCTTGGGCGTCGAGGAGTCTTTCCCAGCCCTTCACACCGTCCGCCCCACAGATCCTCACACAGCCCCTTGCACAGACCCCACACAGCTCCCGGGCTCTCTCCCAGCCCCAGACAATGCAGCCCCATCCTGCCGCAGAATTTGTGCCGGGCACAGCCCAGTCCCAGCAGAGCTCAGTCTCGGCTGTACCCGCGGGTTGGTGGCACTGGCTGCTGAGGCAGGTCCTGCCCAGAGCTCAGCTTTTCTCAGGGCCGGTTTTATTGAAGTGGGTTAAGTGGCTAATGCGATTGCTGCGGAGGGGCTAAAGAAGGGATTAGTGCTGTGGCTATGGGCTGGGCATCCCTGAAAGTGTTCCAAAAACATGTGGATATGGCACTTGGGGACTTGGTTTAGTGATGGGTATGGCAGTGCTGGGTTAGCAGTTAGACTTGATGATCTTGGAGGGCTTTTCCAACCTGTCAATTCTATGATTTCTCTATGATCTCTGCTTGGACAACTGATTTCTGTCCTTCAGTGCCTGCCCTTGCCCATCTCCCAGCAGCTCCCAGAGTTCCCAGCATCGTGCTGGGGAGAACAGACATCCAGGACAGGCAGAGCTGTGTCTGGCTGGCCTCCAAGTCCCCCTGCCTGCCCATCCACTGCCTGCACCCAGGAGAACCAGCTGCCTGCACCCGGCCTGGCCATCAGACTGGCCACCCGACATTGCCCTCCGGAGGGGCAGGAGGGAGGAGCAGTGAGACCTTGCTGGAGAAGGACCCAGCCTGGTGCCCCGGCGATGCGGGTCGTGGCGATGTCCCAGGCAATGACACTGGCTGCTGGGCAGGCCAGGTCCTGGCTGGGGCACGAGGGCTGGAGGGCTGGGCCTTGTGGCTGATTTGGCAGCTTGTTCTTTACTGAAGGCCCCTTTATGTCCCAGCTCCCTCTGTTTCTCTTCGGAAAATTTTATGTTCCTTGTGCCACAAAGAGCCTTTTCTTTGTGCCCCTTCTCGAGCGTGCCAGGGAGGCGGCTGTGCTGGAGCATGGCCATCCCTGATGGCAGCTCAAGGCTGGATGTTGCACAGGGCTGCCAGGTACAGGGAGCAGCCTTTGGGTGCAGCTGCTTCACAGCACCAGGACCTGTTCCTTGGCAGGGGCTCAGCTCCTCGTGCCACTCACACCCTGGGGTTCACCCCTGAGCTGTCCCTGCCCCCCTCACCCATAAAAATGAAGGATGCTCTGCAGCCCCTGAGCATCTCCCTGGGGACACCTGGCACGGTGCTGCAGCCCCTGGTGTTCCTGTGCTGCCAGTCCCAAGGGTGTCTCAAGGATGATTCCCAATTTACAGAGCTGTTCTGCATCCTAGCACACCCAGGGAGTGATCCACCCTCTTTTTTCCTATTTATCAGCCTGGTTCCAGCTCTCTTACCCCTTCTAGAGGCTGTATCAGGGTGGGGAAACAGGCACAGAACAGCAGCAAGATGCCAGCAGAGGCTGACAGGTTGAACACAGTTTCCATCCCTCAGTGTCCATGCTCAGACTCCTGCCACATTTATCCTGGGACACAGGACAGCATGTCATCCCTGACAGGGATCTAAGCTGTGAGAGATAGGAGAGAAGCACATTTTATCTCACTTATAAAAGTCACCCCAAAATGCTACGAAATATAGAGCAAAAGGCTTGCAGAGCCATTTGCAGTTCTCTTGGGAACACGGGAGTCCCTGTGATTGGACCCCTCCAAGGCACAGTGGCCGAGCCAGGGGCTTCAGCCACTCATTGTAGCCCCTGCAGGGCTGGAGGCTGTTCCCAGCTTGGCTCAGGTGATGGATGGCTCCAAAGCAGACCTGCTTCAGTGCTGGGAATGCTCCAGGGGCACCTCTAAGTCACAGAAATGGGGACATGAAATGAGACCAGGCTCCAAGTTCATTTCTGGCTGCTAAAACTACACGTGTGAGATGGATTTGGACATGAGGCCGAGGAAGTAGTTCAAGCTCCGGGCACAACAGATGCCTGTTTGAAGGAGATGCCTTTAGGGATGTGCTGGTTTGTGTCTCTCCTGGGATGAAGGACACAGCTCCCCCAAGGCTTTTCCTTCAATGTGAACACCCGTAACTCTGTGTATGGCATCATCCAAAGGGATCAAATCCCACCTCACCTCTGGGATTAAAAAATGAAGTTCACCTCCAGACCTGAGCTCTGGAGGCACCTGGGATGAGTATCCTCTGCTTGGCTGGGAGACAAACACCTCTGGCTGCCCAGGAGGCTCAGCCCTGATGCCCAGGCATGGCTTTGCTGCCCACAGCACTGCTGTGGCTGCTCCAAAACATCCCCTGGTGCTAAAATACCTCATGTGTACCTGCTGCTTTCCACTACCATGGCACCCAGTGGTACCAAGCTGGTACCCAGAGAAGTGATGGGGCCAAAAACTCAACCAGAAGCTGGAAGTCCCCAAATTAAAGCATCAGGTGCAAGTTCCTAGTGCTTATGCTACCTGGAGGGGGAGCAGCAGCCAGGTCCTGAGAGCTGTTCCTGGGTGGAAGGAGAAAGTTGTTTCCCTTTTGAGCTAATTGCAAAGGAGCTGCTGGGTTTATCTGGGTCAAGCCATGACCTGCTTTAGGCAGGCAGAGGCAGGAGGATGCCAGTGTGACACAGTGTGACACAGCATGAGGGAGCTCTCGCCCACTCCCCTGCCATCGTCACACATGGGACACATGCCAAGGGCATCCAGTCCTGGGGGCAAAGATTGCATAGGGTAAAATCAGTCTGGAGGCAAAGAAAGAGCTCTTTGGGAACAAGAATGGGCTGAATCTTGCCCAGGAATAATTTTAGTTTGTGGTGGTTCATGCTGGATATGTAGGGGGCTTCTGGGCAAATAAGTTGCTCCTCCTGGGGCTGCTGGGGAGAAGAGGGACTTGGCAGGAGTTGCTTTGGTTTATCCCTTTGATGGCATCCCCAGATGTGGGACCCCAGCATGAGGTCACAGCTGGTGTCACAGCCTAGGAGAGCAGGGCTGCATCCACATCACCCCTCAGCCATCCCCCAGGAAGGCCATGGCATCTCTAGAGCAGAGTGAAGCCTGAGGGGGGGTCTATAGTGCTTAGCCAGGCACAGTGGAATCCTTGGAGACACCCGAGGTGTGTGTGGTGGGAAAAGAACTGCTCTGAGCCCGGCTCCCAGCAGGGATTGGCATCTCCTGAGAAACCTCAACCCTGTGAGCACAAGAGGAAGATTGATTTTCTTGTGGCCAGCATTGCAGCTTTGGCTTCTGCTGCAGCTGTGGCATTGCTGGTGGGCTTAGAGAGAAATGGAAGTTGTATCCACAAGAGAGAAATCCAAAGTGGAAAACAAATCTACAAAACCTAGTTACAGCCCTGATGCCACATGTCCAGGGAGCAGGCAGGGCTGAAGGAGTGCTGCATGCTGGTGGTGCTCAGTGGGTGCTGGGGAAGGTAAGGTCATAGCATAAATCTAAATGAAGATTTTGCCTCTGAGTTGGTTGAGGGTGAGCTTGGGACAGATTTTATGGAGTGAGGGGCAGGTGATCTTCCTCTGCATTAGGAGAAAACCCACCAGAACCAGCTGCTGGGGCTGGAGGTGTTTGCATGAGGAACCTAAGGGCAAAATGGGTGACTTGGAACTGGTGGTTTCATCATCCTTGCACCTATGGAGAGTAAGGTCCCTGTAATGGTTTAGGGCAAATCTGGAGGGAAACCTCTGAAGGAGTCCCTCCAGAACAGCAAATCCAAATCACCCCCTCCCCCCACCTGGTTTGGGAAATAGATTTCCTTGGAGAAAAGTGGAAAAAACTATTTATTCAACAAACAAAACACCCACAAGCATGAAGAATGAACAATACTGCACAATAAACCCTCTTGCCATTCTGAAGAGATGGCAAATTCAGAACAGTCTTTTCTGTAGGTGTGTCTTCAGTTTTCTCTCAGTCTCAGTCACTCCAAAGCCCAAGTCTCTCTCTCTCCCTCTCTGAGGCTTGGGCCCGGTGTCCCCCCCGGGCAATGGTCCTGGATTGAACAACAGCAGAACAGTCCCAAAAACCTTTGGCTTCAGCTAATTAAAAATAAAAATCAACCAAAAAGCAAAAAAGGAAAGAAAACAAAAGAGAGCTCTCCACTGTCCGCGCAGACAACACAGAGTCCAGGAGAAGTGAATGCAGAAGGAGTTATCTCTATGTTTTGAAAACAACTATCTCAGATGTTCCACCACTTGCTTCTCCTACCCCATTCACTCTCAGATGCAGTCTTAAAGGTGCAAAACTTATTTCTGGGCTGAGCAGACAAATGGGGATAAAAGCATCATACAGTCAGCCTAGGACAGGTCCTCTTATCCTTGCAAGTGTTCAAGGCCAGGTTGGGCAGGGCTTGGAACAACCTGGGATAGTGGAAGGTGCCCCTGCCCATGGCATGGGGTTGGAATGAGACGATGGTCTGTAAGGTCCCTTCCAACCCAAACTGTTCTGTATTCTATGAAGGTCAACCTCGTTTGTGTTTGCACAAGGTATTTTGCAGCTCAAGGCTCTGAACTGCTGTCCCCAGGCACAGAATTCTCAGGGCAGGGGGGAAGAGTGTATAATTGGGGTTTTTAAGTGTGGGCTGTGGGGCACAGCCTGGGAACAGACTAGGGGACAGAGGGGAGCTGCTCTCTCCTGATATTCACAGCTGGTTTGGGAATATTATGGCCCCAAAAATGAGCTGGTGTCCAGCTGGGTGCTGAGCCCTGGCCTCCACGCTCCCAGGAGTGTCCTTTGTAGGTGCAGGAAATCCCACTGGCACAGGGAAAGCCCTGCCTGGCTCCTGCTGCCAGTTGCAGCACCCTTGGCTGTGGGCTGGTGCCAGCACACGCCCCCACCGGGGGGGCTGTGGTTGCCCCCCGAGCTGGATCTATGGGCCCATGTGGGAGTGGCAGAGCCCCCGTGCCTGCCTCCATCCCATCTCCAGCAGCGACTCGAGGATGGATCTGTCCCAGAGCCTCCGGAGTGCCTGTCCCAGCACTGCCTCCACCCCCATCTGCTGTGGCTCGGGGCTGTGACCATGGGGAACAGACACAGAGACAGCTCAGCCAGGATGAAATCTCCCCCAGAGTTTCAAAGGCTTTCAAAGGGAGAGCAAGCCCAGAGCTGTGTGTGTCCATTTCCTCTGCCCCTTAATCAAAATTGCCTTGGAAAGACCTTTGTAATTCCCAGCTGGTGCTGGAATTGGCACTGCGATTCCTTGATCTCATCCACTGCATCAGCCCTTCTCCTCGTGACCCACGGCTCCATGATCAAATGATCCAGCTCATGTGGGTCTGGAAAATGGGAATTTGAGTGCGTTCACCCCAGTGCTGCCTGTGGCAGGGACACGGCCATCCCAAGGTGGGGAGAATGTGGGGCATGGTTTAGTCCTTGCAGACCCCCAAAAGCCTGGGGGGAGCAGGGCTCGGGGCAGCTCAGGTTGGGGAAGAGGCAAAACAGAGCAGTTTGGGACATTTTTGGACTTTGTTCATGTAACACCCTCCACTGGGAAATGCAATGGATGCAGGGCCGAGGCTGGGTTGCTGGTCCCATTGGGGTGATGGAGCCATCTCCCTGCACCCCACAGCTTACCTCCAGCTCTGGAGAAGCTCCATCTCAGCTGGGTGGTTTGAAAGAGCAGGTGTGTGGGGGGTACCTGGAATGCTGCATTCCCCAGCCCACCGGGAAGAGCCTTGGTGGGCTCCAGTACACCCTCCAATGCACTCACTGCACCCACCTAACACTAAGCCAGTAACAGGTAGAGGAACCCTTACCATAGGTGGCCAGCCTGGAGCTGGTGGTCCCCACAGAATGCTCTGGGACCCCAAAAAGCTTCCCCTCCCCAGAGGTTTTCCTTCAAAGAGGCTGAGTAAAACCACTCTGGAGCAACATGTGGAATGTATGTCCTGGGAGATTTGTGGCACTTGGCGCCTGTGGGGCCATAGCTCCCCATCTTTCTAGAGATCATTCCATTCCCTGGAGAAAACTTTTTTCTTTGAGTTTTGAGGTTTTTTCCTGCTGCAGGCAGGAGGTAGTTGGAGATGGAGCTTTGTTCCAGGCTGATTTCCTTGCTGAGCTCTGCTCTGCCTGCCTGGGCAAATCCTGTGCACGTGAGGAGTGATGAGCTTCTCCACTCAGTGTGACTGTGCTGACATCCCTGTCACCAGTGGTGGCAAAGATGGCCCTGCCTGTGGGTGCTTTGAGTGGGATGAGACCCCATCCTTATCACACGGAGAAAAACACAAAGGTGAGGGGCGGGAGTGGGGCGCACAGGGGTGGTGCCATGGAAAGTCACCATGGGAGAAGCAAGATGAGATCGGGAGCTTGGGGAGATGTGGCAGGTGGCACCATGTAAGGGGACACTGAGGATGAGGAGGGCACTCCAGTGTGGGGGCGGGACTCAGACGCCAGTAGATGGGGTCACAGAGCTAGTCCTCATGCCACTAGGTGGTCTTGGGTGATAGGAGATTGTTTCAGGTGATAAGGAGTTGCTCTTAGATGACCAGGAGATGGTTTTAGGTGGCCAGGAGATGGCCTCAGATGTCTGGGAGGTGGTCTTGGAGGGCTAGGACACAGTCTTTGTTGATGAGGAGGTGGTTTTGGGGACCAGGAAAAGGTTTTGAGTGGCCAAGAGGGCCCCATCTTGCCTGTGGTGCAGCTCTAACTGGTGAGGGTCTATGTCCATATGTCCTTGCTGCAGGGACCTGCTGTAGGGACCTGGGGACACAGGGGTGCACAGGCTCCCTGGGGGAGGACATCACATATGCCCTGATCCTGTGGATCCCTGTCAGGGGACATCACGTGTGTCCTCACCCTGGGGTGTGGGGTGCAGTGGCCTCCTCCCAGGATGGGGACACTGAGCACCCATGGCTAGTAGGAATAAAGATCAAGGTCTGGTGCAGCTGAGGGGCTGTGGGTGCCCCACCATGCCTGCCTCATCTCTGTGCTGGGCTGTAACAAATCCTCCTCTTCCTCCACAGCCTTGCCAGCAGCTGCCTCACCAGGATGAAGGGGACAGCCAATGTCAACTCCACTGGCCGCAGCCACTGCCAATCTGCCATCCCGGTGCCCCGTGCCATGGCCTATGGCAAACTGCACACCACAGCCCCCCTGAGCACCCCGGAGTCCCCTGTCCTCCACAGGGTTCCATCCCCTCGGCTGGGGAAGGTGCCAGCCCCCTGTCCCAAGACCCTCAAGCCCAAAGGCACTGGCAAAGCTGCTAGTCCAGAGCTGGCTGAGGGCAGGGAGGGAAGCCCCAGTGTCCCCACTCATAGTGGGCAGAAAGCCCTGTCAAGACCCCTGGTGTCCCCTGGAAAAGGGCCAGAGGCAGTGGGCAGTGGGAGGAGAGGGGCAGGCAGGGTGTGGGAGCCCGAATTGCCCAAAGCTCCCCTAGCACAGGGCAGGGGTGGAGGGCGGCTGGGAGTGTCCCCTGGGAAGGGCAGTGGAACAGCCACAGCAGGGACAGGGGATGAGTCTCATGGTGGCTCACAGGGGAGGGGCCCCGTATTTGGGTCAGGGGCCATCACCTTCTCCTCCGGGCCCCCACACAGCCACCCCATCACTGCCACTGTGGCACCCTTCCAGTACCGGTGAGTCCCTGGGGATGGCGGGGCCTCAGGACAGGGGAACATGGGGCTGGGGGGGCATGGGGACAGGAGGAGGCAGGCAGACCCAGCAGGGGTGGCCATGGGAAATGGTGAGGTTGGGTTGGGGCTCTGTACTAAAAGGAAGATTCCCACTGGATTTGGGGTGCTGGGGGTCCTAAGTCTTGGGAGCTGGAGTCATGGGAGGTGGAGGCAAGGGAGGGACTCACTGGGGAATAGGGTGCCCCGGGACCCCCTGCCATAAGACCAGTGTCCCCAGACGGTGGCAGAGCCTACGGCACCACAATCTCATCTCCTGGGGGTCCCCAGCCAGCTGCCCCTGCTCACCCACCCTTACCCCACTCTGCCCACAGGCTGCAGGAGAACCGGGAGCATGAGAAGGCCACATCCCTGGGTGATGAGTGCTCTGGTCCTGAGAAGGGATCTGACCCTGACCCCAAACCCAGAGGCCTGAGTGAGTCCAGAGGGGTTTGTCAGGAATGGGGGAGTCCTGCTGGGGGGCTGCCGTGATGGTGCCAGGGGGCAGAGGCTCGTGCTGGAACGGGAGCCAGGGCTGGAGGTCAGTGGGGTGGTGGGGGGAACCCTCCCATTGGAGGTGCCCCAACTCCCCTGGGAAGGGCTCGGCTGCAGTTCCTGCATCAGGTGACCTCTGTGGCCAAAACCTTACACTGTGAGAAGCACAGGGAACTGACCTCTCTGGGAACGGTGCCAGGACATGACCCCGGCTGGCTCCTTTCCCTCCTCTTCCCAGTTGCCCAGCGAGCTCCAGGAATGACCCATTTCCAAGGAGTCGGCGCAGAGACACCGCTGGCTCCCCACACCCGCCACCGGGCCACTCCCTTTATCGAGGGCTGAATTGCTCCCTGCTGCAATGCTGAGGCCAGCCCAGTCCCCTCTGGCTTTGGGGGGAGATTTTGGGGGGGCGGGTCCAGGGAGGATGATAGGGCGGCGGTTGCCAGGGCAGCGGCAGCGGAGGATGGCGGGATGCTCCAGAGATGTGCAGGGAAGGGGGAAAAGAGAGCCGGGAGTTTCACCGGGTGATTTGAAGGGACAGAAGTCGGTCAGATCCACGGTGGCTCCTGGCAGAGCCCGGCTTTGACCTGGAGTCCCAGCACCTCAGGCAGAGAATAACGGCGTTCAGCGCTGAGCCCCGATTTGGAAAGTGCTGAAACCAGCGGCAACCGGGAGGATGCTGCTTCCAGGAGGAAGCAGGAGGGAGCGAGCGGGGCTGGCATGAGCCCAGTGCAGCTGCCCTGCTCCTTGGGGAGGTTTTGGGATAAAGCCGAGCGGGTTCGGCACCGGGGAAGGGGCCGGATCCTTTCCCTCACTCCATGCCTGCTCCATCTTCCCCGGTGCGCGGCTTCTCCCACGGCTCTGTTGGGCCCAGCCAGAGGGAACAGGGGACATTGGGGGACCCCAAGAATCATCTCAGCAGCCCCAAAACGATACAGCATCCCCAGATTTGCCCCCCACAGCAAGCCCTACGCCCAGGCAACAGCCCCTCCAAAGCCCAAGTGCCTTTGGGGTGCAGCTTGTGCACCCATCCTACCCCAGCAGCACCTTTTAGTGCAAAACACCTTTTTTTTGGCACCCGTTACTGTCCCATCCAGGTGGAGTTATTTTGGGACTTTTCAGCACGACCGTGGGCTGAATCCCGGATCACCGGCCCGGGGCTGGGCTGAGGGATTTGCACTGCCCCCGGTCCTCCCGTCCTTATCTCGGCAGCAGTGATGGGCTCTAATGCAGTATTTCCCGGCGGTTGCCATAGCAGCCCGCGTGAGGTCACCAAATAGACTTAATTCACCCCTCCCAAGGGACGGGTAATTAATGAAAAATGATGATAACCAGATCCTACTCCCCTTCTTCCCCCCCGCCTTTAATTCCCTTGGATCAGTGGAGAGGCCCTGCTAGGTTTTGGGGGCCACAATGTCCCTTGGAGGATTCCTGGGACCACCGTGGGCCCTTGCTGCACTATTTGGGGAGAAACAGGGATATTTTGGCCCCCCTGGGAATGGGTGCACAGTGTCTAGGTGGGTGTGGGGTCCGTGGCAGGCAGGGCAGGGGGTGCTTCAACGCAGGGTGCCAGGGCGTGGGACCCCTGCGCTGGCTTCATCCACCTCCTAGCAGCACCCAGCACGTCCCCGCCTGCGAGGGGCTGCGGGACGGGGCCGGTAGGCCGTGGTCGCGGGGGTCATCGCCGGCTCCGTGCTCGCCAGCTTCGTGCCTCGCCCCAGGGGTCCCGTGTCATGCCAGAGTCCTGAACAGAGCACGGTCCCGCTGCCCGGGGTCCCGTTCGGTCCCTCCGCCCCCGAGCACCGCCGCGCGCGCTCCCGCCCGGCCCCGCCCCGCGGCGCGCGCCCCCT
>VZTR01023742.1:63277-101706 GCA_013400775.1 Chaetops frenatus | reverse complement strand
GCGGCCCCCGTGGGCGGGACGCGCCCGCCATGTCGCGGAGCCTGTCCCGCTCCGAGCACTCGCTGCTGTCGCCGCGCCCCGCCGGCCCCGCCAAGCCCCTGCCCGCCGGGAAGCCCAGCCGCATCCCCCGCGGGCCCTACGCCGAGGTGAAGCCCCTCAGCAAGGCCCCCGAGGCGGGCGGCGGCGGCAAGTGCGATGACGAGTTGCTGGGCGGGAAGGGGCCGGCAGTGGCGGCGGGCACCGAGGAGAAGCCGTACCTGAAGGTGGACCCCGAGCTGGTGGTAACGGTGCTGGGCGACCTGGAGCAGCTGCTCTTCAGCCAAATGCTGGGTGAGTGCGGCCGGCGCGACTGCTGGGCTCGAGGTCGAGATGGGAATGGCCAGAGGTGGCGGCTGGAGGCATCTGGGCTCCTGGCACTCCATGAGGGATCCGCTGGTGGCCACCTCAGTGTCTTGAAGTGAAGGGAGGCTGAAGGGAAAGGTGTTATCAGCCTCGGTGTCCTCAGTCACTTCGATTCACAGAATGGTTTGGGTTGGAAAAGACCTCAAAACACCCTGTTCCACTCCTGCCACGGGCAGGGATGCCTTCCAGTAGCCCTGGTTGTTCCCAGCCCTGTCTTACCTGGCCCTGGCCACTGCCAGGGATGGGGCAACTTGTGCCAAAGCCTCCGCATCCTCACTGGGAGAATTTCTTCCCAATATCCCATTTACCCCTGCCCTCTGTCAAAGGGCCTCTTGTCTCTTTTGTCCTGTCGCTCCAGGCCCTTGTCCAAAGTCCCTCTCCAGCTCTCCTGGAGCTCCTTTAGGCACTGAAAGAGGCTTTAAGGTCCCTCCGGAGCTTTCTCCAGGCTGAACACCCCCAGATCTCACAGCCTGGCTCCAGAGCAGAGGGGCTCCAGCCCTCAGTGCATCTCCAAGGCATGCTTGAGGGGAGGTGCTGTCAGCTGCCTCTTGCCTTGGAGGAAAGGCAGTTCCTCTTCACAAGGAGCAGTGGCAGGTGGTGATGGAGCTTGTCCTCCCCCACGTGTCTCATCAGCCGTCCCCTGTCTCAATACCCACTAAACACGATGGAGGCTGCACAGCTGGGTGCCACAGCTGCTCCTCACCATCAGGGTGTCTTGCCCTGGGGGTGACCTTGGGAAACTGCTGGTGGAGGTGTTGTGCGAGGGGTCCATGCTGCTGCTCTGTTTTGGGCAGATCCAGAGCTCCGCTGAGGTCTGGGGCTCTGGCAGAAGAGTGTTCTCCAAGGATGCTGCTGCAGGGTTTGTGTGAGCTGGTTTCAGGCTGTGGCTGCCTGTGCTTTGCTATCCCTGTGGGTTTGATCCCCAGGCTTGTTGTATGCATTGTGTGCGTGGTGGGTTTCCATGAGAACAATGAGCACTGGCCCAGTGCTGGCCGTGACCTGGACCTTGGAACCACTGCCCCTGTCGTGGGCCACAGCGTTGGGTCTCGGTACATGTGAGCCCAGCCCTTGCCATTCTCTCATGCTGCATGCTGATCTCTAGGAATTGTGGCTGCCTCGGCAGCCCTCTGCTTCCTGCTGACACCAAGTCTTCCCTGCATCCCGACCAGCAGAGCCTGGGGGCTTGTGGCTCTGAAAGCTGTGTTTGGTCTGGCAAACTGGCATGAGAAGGTGGCAGGGGAGCCCTGCACAGCCATCACGGTGCTTGCTGTGCTCAAGCTGGCCGGCTGTAAAGCCCTGGTGGTTGGTGGTGGTAGGGGAGCAGCAGTATAGGCAGTACTGGTGTGTCCAGTCCCTTCAAGTTCCCTGCCTGGGACCTCTTTTTAGAGGGCCAGAAGCTTCTCTGGCACTTGAGTTGACTTGAGATGCCTTCTCCTTGCTGTGTTATGAAGAGAAAGGGGAGAGATTTGCCCTAGTTGGGGCCTGGGGGGGGTGGTTTGAAGATGTGGAGCGAGCAGGGGCATGTGCCATAGCCAGGAACTTGGAAAGCTACACTTGCAGAGTCCACTTCCCTCTATACCCCTGGCTGCTCCAGGAGCCTTTGGGGGTGTCACAGCCCCAGTTCCAGCAGGGCTCTGGCACAGAGTGCACCAGCATGTGCTGTCACACAGGCATGGAGCCTCCCAGACCATTGCCCTTGGCTGCTGGCCATGCCCAGCCACGGGGGCAGCAGCAGTGCCCTTTGCAGGATCCGCCCTGATGCTGGGGCATCCCAGGGCTCACAAGTGGAAGGCCACAGAGTGAGCTTGAGGCCTTGGCAGGCAGACTGTGGGATGAGCTGGTGGGATGCAGGAGGTCAGCCCAGCTCCGGGGGCTCTGGCTGCCTCAGTGGTCCCACAGCTGGGTTTACAGACATCCATCCTCAGCCCTAATGCTGTGGTAGCACCAGATGCCATGGGAGCAGGGCAGGACTGCAGGAGGATTTGTCTCTTATGGGACTAACATACTGCCACTCACTGGTGTTGGGGTGCCTGGGGCAATCTCAATGTCCCCCCGTGATCCTCTGCTCTTAGGTGGGAGTTTCCTCAGTATCCCCAAGAGAAATCCTTGCAGGACTGGCCCATGTGGGAGTGACTCCCAGTTTGTGGTACTGTGAAGTACAAGAGATCCAAGACAGGATCTTGTGCACAGTGTGAGGGAGATCATGGTTGTGGAAGTGGCCCCAGCAACTGATTTTGTTTCTGGGGTGTTGCCAAGCCTCCACCTGCATCAGTCAGGGCTTACTTTGGCCTTCAGAGGTGTTGAATGTCCCTTTGGACTGCACTTAGCATCTGAAGACTTGGTCAGCTGGTCTGTGAGGGCCAAACTCTGCCATATCTGTCCTCTGTGTATTGCCAATAATTTTCTAAGACATATGGACTGCCAGGCTTCCTGTGGGGGGGACTGAGAGCTGTGTCCACAGCTGGATGGGGAGACTGCTTGGGGTGGACAGAGCAGGAGCTTCACCCTGCTGAAACTTCCCTTCCATGAGGTTGTACTTCCCCCATTCATGGGAGTTGTGATGTTGAGTCACACCTACTTATCCAAGCCAACTGTGACCTGGCACATCCATGACAGCCTGTGTGATGGGAATGCCACCAGGAGACTGGGGGTGTGAAGAGGAAGGAGCAATGTGACAGTGGTACTGGCACAACCACAACTTGAGGGTGTGCAGACACATGCTGAGCCTCCAGACCCCTTTGCTTGTACATCCAGTGCGATCCAGGCAGATGAAATCTTCCTCAGTGGTGATGGTACTTTCTATAACCTGGCTTCCCCAGGAAGAGGTGGTTCCTGTGGTGGAGATGGACCCAGAAGGAATGGGTTCCCAGGAGAGTGGGCTTCACACCCTGCTAGGGCTCATGAGGAGCACCAGGAGAGGGCCTTTCTCCTGGTTGCTACAGGAGGTGCTTGGGAGGGAAGGAAGGAAGGTCTCTGCTGTTTTCATTAATCCCTTCGGCAAGTGAAACATCAGCCTGAGCTGTTTGGCAGTGTCTGCTGAAGGACACCCTATCCAAAGGGTGATGGAAAGCTTGGTTTGTGCTGGGAAAAGAGAGGTGGAAATTGAGGGGGCTTCCATCCTCTGCAGATATGGTTGTCCTTGAACTGCTGATCTGTGTTGAGAAGCCTGTGCAGCTTCTGAGCTCCTGGCCCTGCCAGCCACAGTGGCTTCCAGAGACCTTGTGTGTCTTTGGTCTCCACACCTGAATTCTCATCTCTACCTCATGCTTCTCCTGCCAGAAGCACTCCCAAGCCTCTCTTGGCCAAAAATACAGTCTATTCAGTAATGGCCAAATGTTACCTCTCATTCAGCCATTGCCACTGCCTCATCTCTTTGATGGCACTGAAGCCTTTGTAGCTGAACCATGTTTAAAGAGCAGCCTGCGCAAGCCAGGAGAGGTCACTGACATGCAGCGACCACATGCACTTAGTAGAGGCTATTTCCGTCATCCAAATTATACATTTCACATCAACCAAAGACTGAGGCTTCTCATCAAAGCTGGCTGGCAGCTGGGGTTGCTAATTATGCCAGTGCCCAGCCACAGGATGAAGGGGATGGAGGGCATGTGGCCAGCGTGGTGGAAGAGCTGGTTGTGCAAAGCTCACCATGCCCATGTCCACCTGTGATGGACAGGGCTGTGCAGGTGCCAAGGCTTTTTTGTATGGGCCATGCATGTGGTGCCTGGTATGATGGTTGCACTTACCTGGAGCTCCCCAGAGCACCTCCAAGATCCTGCAGCTGCTTTTTGCAGCCATTTCCTTGTCCATCTCTTGCTGGATGTAGTGCCTCTTAAGTGGCTGCTAATTCACATCAACAAATAAGTGGTCAGTGCTGTGTGGGCCAGAGCCCAGGCGGACACACGTGGGATCCCAGAGGAGATGGTGTTCCCTGAAATGCTCTCTGCAGGAGTCTGCAGCCCTGCCAAACTCTTCAGGTGCAGCTATAACCTCTCTCAGTCCCGCAGCCCTTGGGTGGGCTGTGTTACCCTTCCCAGGTGGCCATGGGGTGTTGATACCCTGTGGTGCCGACACGCAGGCAGGGCAGAGCCCAGCTGTGCTCAGGCTGGTGCGGGGTGGGCAGTGGGTGCCAGCAATCCCTCAGTGGTGGGGAGGGAGCCAAGGGCTGGAATGAGCAGATGGGCTCCATGATGGGTGAGAGCTTCACGCCGCATCTGACTCTGGTATAAAAAGTAAACTACAGTGCAGAAAAGACTGGCATATGACATGTCCCATGCAAGGACAGTCCTGACCCTAGTGGAGATGAGAACCAAGTTATTCCCTTCTGATTGCCGTCCTTGCTGGGAGACACACGGTATGGAATCAAAGAAGCACTTCTGCCCCATGGCATTCCTCCCTCTGCCCCATGTTGTTCCTACCGGTTTAATTAAGCACTAATGCGCCTGTGGCAGCACTGGGCAGCAGTAGCCAGGCTCCCTGGCAGAAGACCATGAGGAGGTCAGAGACCAAGTAGCTCTTCACAGTGATCAGAGCGGGTTATTGCCTCATAAAGTGCTGCGGCTGTCCTGATACCACTAATGCTATTCCTTTCTTAAGGTCCCTGTGTGACAGCGTCCGTGTGACGAGGTCATTTGGATCGGGATTTATTTCCTTTTGCCCACAGAGCTGGACTCCTGCCTTTGAGGTAATAGTGAGGAGAAAGGAGAGTGGTACATGGTTGTGTTGCTGCTTCCAGCCTGCTCTCAGATGTCTGCTTTCTCCATCTGAGATGGCTGCAGTGACTGGGGAGAAGATCTGGAAATGGGATCCAAAGGTTCTGCTGAAGCTGTTTGGGATGTGCCCTGTTCCCAGTGATTATGGCAGTGTGGAAAAAGGGCTGAGAAAAAAATAATCCAGATTTGTCTTTCAAAATTTCCCATGGAAAGGTAGCAGAGCAAACACTTGAAAACCAGCATATTTGGGGATGCACTGCTGAAACAAAGTTCCCCTGAAAGAGCCTGAAAATCCCTGTTCAAATGGGGCTCTCCCAGTGACTTGCCTGTATGTTGCCCTCAAAACCAATATGTCTAAAAAGAAAATACGTAAATGAATAGAAAATTATGGCAATTCTGGAAGTGTTATTTGGCATCTGATGGTGGGATGTGGCCACAGTGGGACCTGGATGATGCCCCCTCAAGGCTTCACAGTCCCATGGGTGTGAGTGCTGCTGGGCTGGACCCAGCCCACTCATGGCTCCTGCCTGGTCCTGGTGCCTTGTGAGCAGTGTGCTTCCATGTGGGTGGCACTTGGGGAGCTATTGGCAGTTCTGGGTCCTTCTGGAGAGGGTCTTCCACATGCCCCTGTTCCCAACTTTGTGTATTTGGTTTCTCATGCCGTGGCATTTGTCTCTGTGCCCACAGCTCTGCCTCGTCACAAATTCCCCCCACCATCAATCACCCAGTTGTGTCCATTTAGGTTCCCAGCTCTTTGTCTTCCTGTGCAGCTTCTCATGGTGCCAGAAAGCAATGTCCCTGGTCCCCTTTACCTGCAGACTCCCCCTGCCCACTCTCACTTGAGCATCTGAGGGCAGCACTTGGCTGATGCTTGTGCCCACTGCATGGGGGAGGATTTGTTCCAGCTCAGCACAGAGCCAGAGCCTGCACTCTCTGAGGTGTGTTACCTGTTAGTGGTGCCAACCTCAGTGCCAGCCCTTTTGCCGTGGCCAGCATGTGCCTCCTGGCTTCCCTGGCTCAGCTGTGGGTGTGACCAGGTGGTTTGCTGTAGGGCTGCAGTCTTGGGACCAAGATTGCCTGGCTCTGCAATGTCAGGTGGACCCACTGGCACATCCTCTGAATCAGTCACTTGTCTGGCCCAGAGTGCCTTTTGTGGCACTGTGCTTGTGGCTTTTGGTGCCCTGCATGTGCAGTGGCATCAGTGTCCTGGGGTAATGTGCATGTGTGGTGTTTCTGGTACTGGTGACTGCAGTATCCTGGGCTCTGTGTGTGTGTGCGGTGTTCCTGGTACTGGTGGCAACAGTGAAGCTGCTGAGCCTGAATCCACTCCCTGGGTGGAGTGGGGGTGGCTCCATCACTCTGGGGTACCCGAGTCCTTATCCTCTCCAGGCTTTGCACCTTGAGTGTGTCTCATGCAGAGCTGTGGGGACACAGGAGATCAGATACGGTGCTGTTCTGCCATATCCCCTACCCTGCAAAGTCACGTTCTCCTCCAGACACACGAAGCAGCTCTCCCGGGGGAGCCAGGGAAGGGGTTGCTGGTTCTCCAGCTGGAAAGCAGTGAGCTTGGGAGGGTAGAGGATGTGTGAGGCACAAAGCTCGGCTGGGAGGCTCAACGTTGCCTCGTGGTGGGGTGGAGGGGCAAAAGGGCTTGCCCATGCTGCTGCATTGCAGCTCAGAGCAGGGAGCTGAGCAGGAGGGGAGCTGGGAAGGCAGGGATGCTGCAGCCGCGAAGCTGAGAAGTCAGGGGATGCTGCATTGCAGAGCTGAGATTAGAAGCTGTGCAAATGGAGATGTGCTTGTATCAGGGCGGGTGTGACACTGAGGAGTGGTGCCCAGTGCCCACCAATTTGCTGGTCCTTCCTCTAGTCCAGTTCTTCCACATTTTGTTTCGCGCCAGCATTTCTCTTATTCCTTGCGCTGGTATTTGTCTTGCTCAATTGAGGACATAATGTATTTTTTATTAATTCAGGAGGAGGACTGAGATTCATCTCCCACTGGAAGGACCTGCTAGAATCCACATAGGGAAGCTGAGCAGAAGCTCAGCATGTTTGAGCAGGACATTTCTCTTGCTCCTGGAGCAGCCATGGATCGGGGAGGTGGCTCTGGAGCCTAGCGGCCCTTACACAGCATGGCATGTGAGCTCCCTGGAGGGGGGATCTGAGCAGACCTTGGGCACACACGTGCCCCCGTGCTGCCCGGTGAAATGCAGCTGTGTCCTGCAGCTGGACATGTGCCTCCACCTGTGCAAACATGTGAGCATGCCAGCACATTGGGAGCACAGAATTTCCACCTGGTGTAGATATCAGTGATTTTAACCGCTCCACATCACTCTGGTGTTGTGTCAGCTTTGTTGTCTTCTTAGCCGTCCTACTCATCCAGAGGTGGGCACTTTGCAGTCCTCCCCTGTACTTGTGAGGGTCTGGCCTCAAGCATCCCCCTGAAATTACGGAAAGATTTTATGGCAAATCCAGAGATTAGTGTCTGAAGATGTAAAGGCGGGGCTGCTCTTGCCTTCCCATCAGGCTGGATCTTGCCCAGTGGGTAGGGGAGGGATGGTGAGCTGGCTAGGAGGGACCCAGGAGGTGCCTTTTAGTGAGGAACTGAAATTGAGGGTTTGAGCTGCCCTCACAAAGCCGTGGTTCCTTCGGCAGGTTGTGAGCCTGACTTGCAGCCCCAGGTGATGCAGTGGGAGGGCCTGGCTCTGTGCCAGCTCATTGGCTCACCAGCCGGTCAGCTGGCTTCAGCTGTGGGATCACAACCTCTCTTGCTTGGTGAGCTGGAAGGATGGCTCATGGCTGAGGTCTTTGTTGAAGCTGCTGGAGGTTCTGGTTGTTTTCATGCAACCCAGAAAAACGGGCAGAGCTGTGCTGTGGGTGCTGCAGCCGGTGCTGTGTGAGCTGGAGGCGAAATTATAGAATCATGGAATGGTTTGGGTTAAACCATTAGAGATTATCTTGTTCCAACCCCTGCCATGGGCCGGGACACCTTCCACTAGACCAGGTTGCTTCAAGTTCCGTCCAGCATTGAACATTTCCAGGGATGGGGCAGCCACAGCATTTCTGAGCAACCTGTGCCAGGCCCTCCCCAGCCTCTCAAGGAAGAATTTCTTCCTAATCTCTAGTGTAACTCTGTTCCATTCAATTTAGAGCTGTTCCCCGTAACTGCAGCATGGCAGAGGGTAGTGCCATACCTTTAGCATTGGAGAAAAGTAGAACCACCTTTATTTCTCATGCTAGTGCTGCTGAATGCCAGCCTGTGTGCTTGGTGTCTGGGGGAGCTGCATGTCCTACCTCTACGCACATTATACAGGGTTGTGTCATCAAGAGTGATAGAGCTGGCAGTTAGACCCTGCAATCAGATAAGCTTGTTCAGGAGCACCCAGTTGTGGCCAAACCTAGCCCTTACTGATTCTGTTGGGAGCCCAGACTGCCTGAAGTGTACACCTCTGCTTTGTCATGGACCTCAAATGTCCTCAGCACTGGCTCTGCCTCAGCCTGGCTCTCCTGATTCCATGAGCTGGCTTGAAGCACGTTCAGAGCTGCGGTGCAGGTACAACTCTGTTGCTGGCTATGTATAGCATGTGAGCTTTCAGCATTGCATTGCACTGAGAATAACTCACTGAGGAGACACTTCTCAAAATCCTGCGTCTGTTGTTCATGCGCAGTGTCGTCATCTCAGACTTCCCACATGTTGGCTTGGCGTCTGTCTTGGTCCCGATTGACAGTAAAAGGGAATTACCCCGGTGTTTTTTCTGGCCTGGAGAAATTAGGTGGTTAATCATGGCAGGGCTTTTTGGCCAATCCTTCTCAGGACATCATCAGCTTTTGCAGGGAGTGTGGTGGGGAGCAGTTTGGGCTGTGTAAAACCCACCTCACAGAGAGCAGCCCTTTCATAGCCCAGCATGTGAGATGCAAGCACTGGCAGGGAGGGATGTGCATGGGGAGTGCAGGAACCTGCTCTTCGGGCTGGAACCTGTGATGATGAAACTCATCAGCTGAATGAACCCCTCGGGCTGGAAGTGTTAGATGCTGCCGGGGTATTTCCATTCACTTTATCTCTGGCCTGGCATTATATTTCCAAGCTGATGCAAACAAGTGGAAGAATAGATAACAGCTAATTCACATCGATCACTGTGATGCGGGAGCTCCCCGAGGTGAGCTGGGGCTGGCAGAAGATGTGCTGTGGGCCATTCCATGAGGCCAGCACATCCCTTCCCAGCCGTTTCCTGGTGTGGTGCCACAGGGGACACGTTGTCAGCCTCGTGGATGCTTGCTCCCACATCCCGAGGTTTCTCTCAGCTATGGTGGTTTAGAGGCCTGAGGCAGCATTGCCAGGGTGGGAGCTAACCTGGCAGTGGTGAAATCAGGTAAGGCAGGGTTGTTTTGGCAGGCTCCAAGGTGGAAGCACTGCTTTGCGGGACAACAAAGTTCCCCTCATCTTAAAACCAGAAAGAAAGGCATTTGACAGATTCTGGCTGGAACCTGGGACTGTCCAGCTCTGCCAGGGCAGGACTAATGTGGAGCTAAGCATGCTGAGGCCACCACCGGCGCAGGGTCCCTGGCCGCTCAGCTGTGGCCTTTCACAGCTACCTTGCATTTAGCCTCCAGACCTTCACTGCACCAAGGGTGTGACAAGGAGATGGCTCCAAACTCCCAACGGACCGTGCAGAAGCAAGGGAAATAATGAAGTTCAGCTTCCTCCCATCCCAGCAAGGAGGACAGACAGATGGTGGGTGTCCTGCAAACTTCTGCTGCCCTGAGCCCAGAGGAGCCTGTGTTGAATCCTGAGGAGCTGGACTCGCACTGCAGCTGAACTGTGCAGGGCTTGAGGCTTCTGCAGACTGAAGGGTGGGAGTAAATTGAGTCTGGCCATGTTGGTGCTGGGCACGGTGCTTTCTGTCCTGCTGGATCAGAGCAGGGCAGGGCTGCTGGAGGGAAGAAGCTGTGGGCAGTCAATGGGGACAGCCCGAGGGCTTTTCTCTGGGGCTGCTCCATCCACTGGGCATAGTTAAAAGGGGCTGCTCTGCACTTCTGCCTCTACCGGACCCCAGGTTCATTTAAAAACGTGACAAAAACCCTTCCAGGGAATTGGAGTCACCCTGGACAGGCCATGCATTGCACCTCAGGGTGAGCAATGAAGAGACACCCTGGGAGCAGAGGTGCCAGTTGGCACCTGTTGGGTCCTGGTAGCGGTGGTTTCTCTCCTAAATAGTACATACATAGACTCAGTGGGGTTAAAACCCTGCGTGGCCTGGAGAACATGTGACTGCTGGCCATGGGGAAGGACCAGCATTTCCCTGACTCCTAGCAGGCCTGAGTATTCCATGGGCTGTACCTAGCCTGGAGCTCACAGCTCATCAGTGCAAATTCCATTTTGATGTCTCATCCTGGGTGCAGTGAGGCTGGATTTATCACTGTCTGGACCTCCTGTCTCCCACTGTCGGGTGGTTGAATGCATCAAAAGCTGGCTGCATTCTGACCTTGTGGGGAGGAGCAGTGCCCAGAACCTACCCCAGGCCTCTTGCTCCTCAGCCCTGTGCCAGCAGTGCCATGGGCATGACTGGATGAATGGAGCATTGAGGGGCCCTACCCTACTTGGTGCCTCACCTTTCTCCCCAGGGCTCTGCCCTGTGCCCCAGCAGTGCCAGGGATTGCCGTAAGGCCAAAGCTGGTGTCCTTCAACACTCCAGGCTGAGTACAGCAGCCGTTTGGGGGCTGATTCACCAACAGACCGAGATCCTCCCTCCTTACAGACTGGGTCATCAGGAGGAGGGCAGACGTTCCAGCAGCAGCACCTCCAGCCATCTCATTTCCATTTCCCTGAGCCTTTTTAGCTGTGCTTTTGCTGTGCTGCGCCAAACAGCGTCCTGGGACTGCTGAAGCACTAATATCCATCATCTGGCTGCGGTCTGTAGAGCACTCAGAAATTTGGTGCTATTTTCAGTGAAGTTTTCCAAGTTGAGCTTATTGGCTCATGGGCATCTGCTCCCAGATGGAGAACATGTGGCCGATTCCTGCGAGGGGAGGGGAACAGCCTCACTCATAAAGTAGCATGGGGGATGAGTGAGGGAGTCTCATCCTGGAGCCAGTGAGATGCTTTCAGGACTGTGCAGAGTGGGGCCTGGAGGTTGGGCTTTTAAAGCTGCTCCTCTGAAAGCAGAATCTGCAGTGAGAGGTCACCCATCAAATATTATGGTGGGGAAAGTACAGTAACCTGGAGGCAGGATTCGATCTCAGCTCAGCTGCTGTTTGCACCACTGGGCACTTCCCACCCTGCTGAGTTTCAAAAGTGAACAGCAGGTACTTGGCAAACAGTCACTGCGCTAAAATGGGTGAAACTCTGGGGTTTCCTGCAAAACTCCCTGCCTGGAACTGAGAAATGAGCACTGGCTAAATGGAACGGCACACAGACCCTGAGCTCCAAATCAAAAGTAAATTTACAAAGCAGCTTTTCCTGCCTCACATTCCCAGGTGGGGCATGGTAATGTGTTTCCAAGCCCAGCTGCTCTGTGCTGCAGCAGTGACCAGTGGGGCAAAGCTGCTCTCTCTTCGCTCTGCTCCCCATTTGTCCATCGCTGCCTTCTGAGGGAAGAGGTGCAGGTTTGTTTTGTGGCTGAGATTCTCATTCTCTTTGTGGGAATGCAGCAAATTGTGTTTGGTTGACATTCTCTATAGCTTCAAAGTCAAATAAAATCTGGGTTGCGAGCTTCCTTTTGTATTGCAGGAGATGCCTGTTTTCCATCCCAAACCTTCCATGTTTTGCAGCTCAATAGCGCATCCCAGACAATGGCTTTAGAAATCAGACGCCTGCATTTTGGACCCACAGCTCTGAGGCAATGCCAAGTGGTGCATGGGGTGCCAGAATTTGTGCACATGGGGAGAGAGAAGGAGGAGGAAGAAAAACTTGCTCTGATGGGACGTTTCCACGGAGATCATGGTAATGATCTTCCCTTCCTGTATGGCTTTTCATTTGCTGGTGGAGTGTGCTCACTCGTAAGCCAATGCTACACATGTCCTGTGTGGAGGGTACAGCACCTGTCCTTAAAAATCATGTTGTAAGGGGGAAGATCTGGAACAGCACAGTGAGATCTGCCTGGGGTGAGAGTGATGCCTGAGACTGCAGGGATGCTCAGGAATGTAGGAGGGGATATTAGGAAGAAATTCATTACTGTAAGTGTGGTCAGGTTGCCCATAGAAGCTGTGTCTGTGCCATTCCTGGAAGTGTTCAGGGCTAGGATGGATGGGGCTTGGAGCAGCCTGGTCTACTGAAAGGTGTTAGATTGAGATGGTCTTTAAGGTCCCTTCCAACCCAAACTCTTCTGTGGTGATTGTGTGTCCGTGCAGCACCGGGTATGGAGTGACCTTGCTGCTGCGTAACATCATCTTAGTCCATCCTCAAATCAATGTTGCCTGTAGGGTGTGCCTCACATCAGCCAGTGTCCAGCTCAGAGCCATGCCATGGCCAGACATGAGCTGGCACTTGTCTTTCTGGAGTAAGAGCCCTGTCATGAGTTGGGAGCAGCAATCAGGGTTTTCAGTCAGTGCTGGAGCAAGCTACATCCCACACCAACACACAGGGTTGTTTTCCTGCCTCATCCATCCCCTTTTCCCCTGGTTGCCATGCTGGAGGAGCTGTTAGGCCAGGGAGGATCACAGAACTCTGAGGAGGATCAGTGAGGCCGCATCCACTGCCAGAGTGTGCAGGAGGTTGGTTAATATAAAATATTCCCTTGTCCTTCCGAGTGCTTCTCACTTTCCAAGAGCAGAGAGGTGAGTCTAGAATGTCTTCTTCTCCCCTGTGCTGAGATGGGTTTGCAAAAGCTACAGTTTCTTCTGCTTCTTTTTTCCCCTCTTTTCCTGTCCCGGCATTTTTCCCTGGCCTGATGAATTTTTAAGCAAAAACATGGTGAGGAGAGAGCAGGACAGAGGGGAGAAAACCCAGGAGAGGACATGAGGAAAAAATTCTGTTTTCCAAATCAGAGTGATTGCAACTGGAAATGAAAGTTTAGGTTGTGTTTTTAATTTGAAAATTCCAACTAATTTTAAGTTACTTTATTGACAGGAGAAAATACCTTTCCTAATACTCCTTTTAATAAACTCCAGTTTTACAATTAGAAGTACTAGTAGTTGGTTGAAAAATACCATGGAATTATGGTAGTAAAAGGCAGCTGCTGTGCTCTCTAATTCCCCCTGACTGTGCTGGGGGTCAAGGCTCCCTGGAGGTGGGGGACTGAGGCTGGAGGAGGGGGCGATATAGACTCCCCTGCAAATGCTTCTGGGTGCTTGTTGTTCACAGAGGATTGCAAGGTTGATCACCTGCACATGGTCGCATTGCACAGGGGCAGATGTGGACAGATGTGGTTCCTTGCCTGTTGGTGCAGGGCAGTGAGCAGATGTGGGACTTTGGGTGCAGTGGGTCAGAATTTAGCCCAGATGGGAGCCGTCCAGCTGGAGAACTGGCTGGTTAGTGCTGGAGAAAGTGGAAGAAGGCAGGAGAGCACAAGGATGGAGAGGAGAGGTGGAGGTAGGAGAGGGGGTTGGTTCACCGAGCTAAGCATCACCAGGGAGCCGAAATCCCATCACCAGAAGGGCTTCTCCTGCTGCATAAGCCAAGCTCTGACCTGTGAAAGCCACCCAGAGAGTTTGAATCACTGATGAAGTTGTGAGAAGTCATGGACAACTTTTTGTGCCATGCCTTGTCCCTCTAGAAATGTTCCTCTACCACCTCCCACTGATGCCAAGGCCAGAGCCAAGCATTGGGACTACCCACTCTTGCTACTGTCCCTCAGGCCGAACTGGTTTCTCACAACTGTCACCTTGGCAGGTAGATTGAGTGTTGTTGGAAAACCAGCTTGTTTTTGGAAATCCACTGCCGTCACACTGTGTAGAGCAGAGAGGGCTCCTTGTAGATCTCATCGTATTTCAGGCTGGAAAAGAAAAAGAAACATTTTATGGTAACTTTTTCAATGACTTTCCAATTTTTTTTTCTTGGTAAGCTGTCTGCAATCACTTACAGTGTTCCTGAAGGGATTAAGTACTCGCTGGAGCTCATTGTGCGTATTTCATATTCTGAACTGTTGGATGTGATGTCTGCCTTGGATCGAGTGAGGGGTCACATGACATTTCTTTTTCCATCCTTTTTTCCCTGTTCTTTTCTATCTGTCAAGCTCCTGGTGTGAACACTCCCCGTTTCTGCTGCGGTGGGTGCTCGGTCAGCACACTGCACGTGATCCCAATTTCCCTGCTCTGCGCTCCTTTTTCAAGGGAATATAGCCAGAATAAGACAAATTGCTTCCTTGTTTGAGTGACTTTTGGCTGATGCTTTCCCCACAAGCTGTAGTGTTGGCTCGGCTTCTCTTGCAGCAGTTGTGGCTCTGGGCTGTGCATCGTCAGTGCTTGGACAGACCCTTGGAGCAAATTTGGGGAGAAGAGCTCAAAGCACATTGCAGAGCTGCTTCCCATGGCGAAGAGGGCTTGTGCTGTGCAGGCAGCCATTGCATGGAGCAGAGATGTCTTAGAGGAGATGAATCCTGGCTGCAGTGCTGCCAGGGACCCCTCTGTGCCATCCTTGTAGCATGGCATTCCCATGGGAAGGTCTCCCTGTGGGACGGTGTGCGCTGGCGCTTTGACAGCCCTGAGAATGGCATTGTCTAAAGCTTGGCTGGGGATCCCAACTGTCCAAGCTGGGGCTGTAACTCTGTGTGGTCTCAGCGCACTTAAAGGGATTCTGCAGCCTGCAGGGGATGGGGCTTGTTGGTGTGTGGGGTGCAGAGGTGAGTGGCCGCTCTCCCATTATGCCCGAAGGCTCGTGGCCGCTGTCACTCAGCCCTTGGTGTTGGCAGGTGCATAGTGAGGGCAGCCACAGGAGCTGACACACAGTGGAGAGTCCAGAGGCTCCACTGAAAGCCCTCTGATTAGCACTGGTGCCTGTTTTGGAGCATTTGCCAGGCCCCCAGTAAAATTTGGAGTTGTAGGTGGAACAGCAGCTCTTTGTGCAGAATCGTATAGTGTGTCAGCATCCCTTCACTCACTGGAATGCAGGTGGTGGATTGGAGGTAAAGAACACTTCCTCCATGCTGGCCCCTGGGCAAGGACTGAGTGGAGGCTCCCACAGAGCTTTCTGGTCCCAAGCCTGCCCTTCTCTCCTGTGGCACAAATAGACTTCCTGAAGGAGACAGGGCCTTCCTTCTCTGCAAATCACCTTTAGTGGGAAAAACGCAACTGCTGCTCAAGAAAACCTTTTCCTGGTGGTGGAGACTCTCAGTGCACTGCGAGAGGGGGAGCAGGTCTGGAAGCAGTTGGAGGATGGTGTGGGCCGCACCGGGAGTGGGGAACCATCAGTGCTAAGAATAAACAGTTTATCTGCATCCCTCCCCCTGTGAAGGGTGCTCGAGGCACTGTGCAGCAATTAGCACAAGTTTGTAATAACACTGCAGGCAGATCGGCACTGTGGCCTTTGGAGCTGGTGTCGAATTTGGCTGAGTGAGGATGCAGGAGACTGGTGCTGCTGAGCTCCCTGGCACACACCCAGCATGTCCCTGGCACGGGGATGTGAGGCACTGCTGTAGGGCAGCAGGATGGACTCCTGGGTGCTGGGTGTGGAGTTTCAGGATGGGGAGAAATGTGGGGCTGGTGCTGCTCCAGTGGATTAGGCACCTTTCCCAGGGAAGTTTGGAGGAGCAGGTAACAAGGCTGGCAGAGGTAATGCCAGTGTTGGTGGGGAGGGGAGCAAGCTGAGGGCTGTGGCAGGGTGTGATGCTCTGTACCCTGACTGCTGTGAGGGTGGCCCTGGGGAGCTGGCACAGCGGGCAGGGGAGATCACCTGCACTGATCTGGGTCACTCCATGCTTTACACTGAGTTAGCAGGATGCCTCATCCCACTTCTGGGCAGGAGGCATGGGAGACCTGGGGAATGCAGAAGGTCACTGTGTTGCTGTCAGAGCCGTGGCAGCCTCTTCAAGCAGATCTCCTGCCGCTCACCACGCACCTCTCTGTCTTTGGGAGGGTGTGGGGGGTTTGCTTTGGGGTGAACATCACCTGGGCAGCTGATGCTGCAGACAGAAGGGACTGCAAAATCTGTGATATGTGTGTTGGTCTTCAGCCCTGCCTGGGCTGCTATTAGAGATACTGCCATGGTTTTCGGGGGTGCACCTTGCTCCAATGGCTGGTAGGACCATCAGCCTTAGGCACCCCAGCAGTGCTCGCCCACCCCGCTGCCAGGGGATTGCAGGTGCAGGGAGACCCGAGCCTTGCAGGATCCTGATGATCATATGTGCAGCAGACTTGTTTCCGGCTCCCCGCAGGTTGCTGCTCCTGGTGCCAGAGTGAATTTGGCACCTGGCCCTCCTGCGAGGCTGGGGAGGGGGAGAAGAAAGGCCAAGGCCTCCTCGCCGCAGGCAGGAGATTCAGTTCTCCCTGGGCGTGCACAAAGACCGTTTATCTCCGAAGCAAAGCCCTGGTAACCACGGGGCCGAGCGTGAAGGGCTGATTAGGGGCTGTTCGAGGAGGGGCGCCGGGGTCGCATGCAGGCACTTCCCTTCCCATTGCCAGGGCTTTTCATGGTAATGGCTCCTATTCTCCTCCGTTGTTAGGACGTCACTCAGACGCAGCTCCAACGACATCTGTCAAAACACGTCTCCCTCTGTCCTTGGTGCTTCTAGGGACGAGGGATCCGTTGGCCCCGTAACGAGCCTGACATCAATTAATCATCAGCCTTAAAACTTAGCATCGTGGCAGTACGTGTTGGAGGAAAATGATTCCCCAGATGGAAGCAAAAATAGCCTGTATTATCTCCCTCCTCCCGTGGGATGTGGCAACAATAGATCCACTAACGAGCCTGGAACTCGTTAAGCTGGGTTTATCCCCCGAGGTGCTCTGCCTGCTGCCCAGTCTCTTCTCTCGACGGGCTCTTGAGAGACCCTCCTGTGCAAGGACTGATGACCTACCCTGGGATCTGGCCCTGCTGTCAGCTGGACCTTCGTGATGTGCATCCCCCAGGCTTTGCAGAGAGCCCAGGGTGAGCCTGCAATGCTGAGCCCCTTCCTGAAGCTGAGCATTTGGAGAGGAGCAGCTGTTCCAGGATCTCACTCTTCTGGAGTGAAGGATGCTCATCCCTCGCTGGTGCTGCTGGGCTGAGATGAGGGTTCAGCCGGTGCCTCGAGGACATGTCCCACTCTGGGAGAGCTGTCCTTTGTCTATCTCCAGAGTGACAGCTCTGAGGACTGCTGGTGCCCACAGCTTAGTGAGTGCCAGCTCCGATATTCAGGAGCTCAGCAGTGGGCTGGAGGTTTCCAGAGACACCCTGTCTGGAGAGTGACTGGGGCACCTTCTCTGGAGGCTCACAATGAGCTGCTCTTTGTGCCTGTGCCATGCTGGGGTTTTCCATGCTTGGGGCTGCTCTTCCTTGCCATCCAGGGAGCAGCTCTGCCGCTTGTAGCCTCCTGCCACTCTGGTTGCCCACCTCTGATACTTGGGAGGTGAAAGAGCCCCCATCATCAGCTGTATTTTGGGTCCATTTAGGTGGCTCTGATCTCTCTGTGTGGAGCAGCTCCACAGGCTGCCAGGGAAGCTGGGGAGGACATTTTGCATTCCTGCTGGAGACACATGAGGACTCTTTGGCTGATCTGGTGATGGACAGACAGACCAAGTGTCTACCAGAGACCAGCTGAGGCCGAGGAGAATTGTGTTTGCAACGCATTGCTCTGCACAAAGCTCTCAGTCACAAGGCAAGGGAGACAAAAGGCTCCCTGTTCGCTCTGTCCCAGTGGGTGCAATTCCAACAGTTAAAAAGCAAATGTGAGTTGTTTGTCTCTGTGAATATAAAGCTTCCCCAAGCATGGCTGTATTCTGGCTGGGAATGGGAAATTTGGCTCTGCTAATGACTGTTCTCCTGCAAAACAGAGCCAACTCGAGCCAAGAGCTGCCCGGCTGGGCCCTTCTCCGCTGGCCCTGCTGCAAGGATGTGGGCTGGGGAGGGGAGAGGCTCTGGAGATTGATAAATGCCCTTTCAGCCAGACCTGGGCACCCAGTGAGGAGCAGTGGGAAGGGATGGGTTTCAGGACCTTGGCCTCTTCTATGCAGGGGTGACTGGCACCCATGAGCACCCTGCCGGTGCCTGGGACCTTCTCCCATACCCAAGGGATTCAATATCATCAACAACAGGGAGCCCCAGGCAGGGGGCATCAGATGTACTGATTTGGGACATCTGACTGAGAGTCCAAGGGCTACTGTCACAGGGGAGTGAGGGTGGGTCTGGGAGGAACGACTGATTCATGTGCTGCACCTTGTCCTGGGGGTGTGGATGCATCCACACCATCTCCATGGATGATCCCCAGCAGTGATGGGGCTGTTGGGATGGTGCTGATGTGGAACATGCCGTATGGCTGCCTGCGTATGGCTGCCCTGGGGGTCTGTGGTGCTTGAACCCCTGTGTCCATGACAGCCAAGCCGTGCTAAGCACCGCCCATGGGCATCTCCTCCTCCCTAGCTGCTCTGTCCTCCCCTCAGCCCTCTAGGTCACAGGGCCTTTGGAGAACGACTGTACACAGTGAGGGAGGGTCATTATGGGGTTAAGGACATGGCTGTGACCTGCACAGGCCCTGTGCCCTCCTTTCCCTGCAGGGAACCCAGATTGGTCCTTGTTGCGCTGTCAGCAGTTGGTGCAGGATTCCCTATGCACCCACATGCCCCCTCCTCCACCAGGCAAAGCTTGGAGTGAGAGCTGGCGACATCCCCAGATGCAGGGCACATCTGGAGGGCACCAAAGCAGTTAAGTGAAGGACTGATTTGTGCTATAGAAACCCGCAGTTCCTTCCTTTGATCCTCTGAATCAGCCCATTGCCTTCTTCGTATAAAGCCCCATTTATCTCTGCTCTTCCCAGTAAGTTTGAAGGCGGTCACGGCTCGTGGCTCCTCAGCAGCAGCGAGGAGCCTGGCTTTCTCTTCCGCTGAAGCAGAATCAGGTGAAATCTCTATGGCAACTGGCAGATGACAGGGAGTCTTGTTGCCTTGGAAATGAGGCAAGGCAAAAAAAACCAAAAAAAAAAACCCCCAAAAACCACCCAAAAAGAGCCATCTGGAATTTTGAATTTCCACAATGTCCAACCTGTGTCTGGTGATGTGTGGAGAGTGTGAACCCACTGCTGCCGGCTGCTCCAGGGCCTCTGTGCCAGGGCCTGGCTGTGCTGTTTTGCCTCACCCTGGGGAATCAGGGCTTTTTTCCATTTCTTCCCCACTTTTTGGCTTTTTTTGCACAGGGTCTTCAGCATTGCCATGACCATCTGCTGGTGGCTGTGGGAAAGGTGTTGTGTGGGGTGTTTGGGGTCCTGAAACCAGACTGGACACAGCTGTGCTGTGTTGGGGGCTGGCATGGCACTGGCACACCTTGGTAATGCAGAACTGTGGGGAGAATGGCAGACTCTGGGGCAAACTGAGGCATGGAGTGCTGTGTGACCAGTCTGACCCTCCTGTCAGCTTAGAGCAGACCTCAGGTGCAGTGACCACTGGTGACACTGTCTCCATGTGCCCAAGGCCTTGGGGCTGTCAGCAGGGAGTTAGTGTCACTGTGTGTGACTGCTGCTGTGTGTGCCATTATCCAGAGGCTCAGGGCACCCCGTGGAGCATGGATTTGGCCTGTTCACCTACCATCCCCCTCCTTCCCAAGCTGCACAGGTGTTTCCATATGTTATTTTGGGGACCCATGGTGTTAGGGACAGGGGTGTTGGGATGCTCTCAGCTCCTCTGATGCTTTCAAGAGCACATTTGGAGGCAGCTGGGGCTCTGGGATGTGCGGTGCCTTATGCAGGAGCAGAGTCTGTCCTGACATGGGGGATTTTGGGCTCCCCTGGCTTATCGGCACAGAAGAGCAGAGGGCACCACAGAGGTGGGGTGCATGGACATGGAGCAGCTAGAGGCTTTGGAGCTGGAAAAGGAACTGTGGTTTGGATGTGCAGGTGGGGGTGGTTTGGGGCCAAGCACAGCATCTGTTGAAAGAATAACCCACAAATGGGCTGAAGGCCCAGTCTGGATCTCTCCGGCGGATTCACTTGGAAACTTGTGTATGGGAGAGACCCAATTAAGTAGATTTATGGCTGCTCTAGCCTGAGAAAGTCTGAATCTCTTTTAAAAGCTTGGCTCACTGGAGCCAGACGGGGTCCAGGCTTCAGGTCTCTCAGCCCTGCCCTTGTTACAAGCAGTGATTCGCAAGGCTTAGCAGCCATGATCGCCCCTAAAAGTGCTCGTTCGGCTGAAGTCCCAGCCTGTCACTGCTGCACGGCTCCTTATTGTCTGCTCTCACCTGCCGGCGGGGAGATGGTGGCCCCCTCCCACAGCTTGGGGCTGCCCCAGCCTGCACTGGTGGTGGTGGTGGTAGTGATAAGGATGGTGTGGTGATGGGGATGTTGGCAGTGATGATGACTGCAGTGGTGGGGATGTTGACAGTGATGGGGATGATGGGCTGATGGACATGGTGGTGGTGATGGGGATGATGTGGTGATGGTAGCAGTGATGGAGTGCAATGATGGAGGCAGTGAATGCAGGTAGGGAATTGGCTTCCTCTCCCTCTTGCAGCCACCCTTGGAGCCTCCCACAGAGCCATGTCATTTTGAAGAAGGATCCACCAAGGTGTGAGACATGGGGTGGCCATGCCAAAGCAGGGTCCTGTCACCTCTCCACCTCTGGCTTGCAGGGGCTGGTGCTCCTTGGGGTACTTGGGCTCTGCAGGACACATGCTACCCCCACAATGCTGCCCGCTGTAACCCCATTGTCTCCCCCCCAAGACTTGCTGCTGGCCATTCTTCCCTCAGCCAAGGTGGGTGCAGAACGTGCTGGGTTGTGCCCAACCTCCTGCAGCCTTGCAGGACTATGGTGCCTGGCAGCAGCACATGCAGAGGCCGGCCTGCCTTGGTGGAGTCATGGGTGGAGACCTCAGGTATCTGCAGCTTCCCCTGCACATCCCCATCCCCAGTGGCAGGAGGCTGTGCTTCCATGTCCGTGGGGAATAGCACCTCTGGCTCCACCAGCTAAGGGGCTGCTGCTGTTATTCAGGGAATGGTGGCCAGGCTTGCCCCATGCATCTGCCTGGGGTGAGCAGAGCACCAGTCAGCTGTCCAGGTACCCCAGTACTCCATTACAAGGTGCTGGGTGGCCCTGGCCCTGCCCCTTGGGGAGCAGGACCCTCTCCTGACACTGCAGAGGATGCAGGGCTGGGAGCCAGCTCTCTGCTCACAACAATGAAAGCAATTAAATTAGGAGTGCTGATGAACCTGCTGCCTTCTAGGTGGGGCAACAGGTTTGCAGGAGAGTTCAGTGCTTTCCCAGGGCACTGAACAAGTGTGGAAGACATGCTCTGCCCAGCCTTGGTGCCCTGGGACATCTCCTGAGAGAGAGGGGTGGTTTTGGGCTCCTGGTACATCCTTGGTGGGAGCATGCAGGGATTGCAGGGATGGGGCTGAGCTGGAAAACAAGGCCAACACTGCAGACTCGACAGTCACTCCACAGAGCCCTGTTAGCCATCTCCACTGCTCATTCTGCCTGTTTGGGAGCTGTTGGGGGAAAAGACAGTTAAGCCCCAAAGAGAAGGATTGCAGGTTGCGACCATCACTCTGTCCAACCATCCAGGACTGGGAATCAGAGCTGATGTAATAATGCAAATAAAGCCACTTACTCTATTCAGGAAGACTGCTGTTGGTGCACCCAGATGCCAGTGATAGAGTCACAGGCTGTGGGGTGTGAGTGCAGAGCCCACAGGGCTCAGGGAGGTTCACACTGGGCTTG
Organism: Chaetops frenatus; assembly: GCA_013400775.1. Lineage (NCBI taxonomy): Eukaryota > Metazoa > Chordata > Aves > Passeriformes > Picathartidae > Chaetops > Chaetops frenatus. The sequence continues at coordinate 79,820 of VZTR01023742.1, read as the reverse complement.
GGCTGTTGGGTTTCCCCTCAGGTGGTCTCCAAGTGCCAGAGTAGAGAGTTTTCAAGAAAAATACCACCAAAATACTGCCTGTGCTGATTCATTCATAAACAGGACTAGGAGCAGGGGCTGGGGGAGATGGAGGGAACAGTGTGAGTCTGCTTTGAGGGTTCATGGAGCTGGGGGTGCGGCCAGAGGAGGCTCACAGCCCCATGAGAATGACTTTTATTGCAGAGTTTATTAGTGAATTTTTCAATGCACTGGAAGGAATTGAGCAAGCAGTTAAAAATGCTTTGCAGCCTGGGGAAATTCGTTACAGCTACTGTGTAATAGGGGCCCACTGGAATGACTCAGGAACGCTACACGGCCTTTCCCGGTGAATTCCTGCTTGCTGTTGAAATCTTTACTGGGTCAACAAGAGTCCTTTCCTAGTTGGATCCTCTGAAATGAGACTGGTTGGGTCACGGGCAGGCAAGAAAACACAAATGTGAGTGCCGTGGTCACGCAGAGTGAAGACAGGTGCAGACGGTGCACCCATGCAAGCCTGGCACCCTTGTGCCAGTGTTGGTATCATGTCCTGCTGTCCTGCTGCCTGCATATGGACACGTGGGCACATGTGCAAGGCCACAGGCGTAGGTGATACACATGCACACGTGCATCTTTCTGCAGGCTTTTGCTGCCATGTGGCCTCCACATGAATGATGCAAACACATACACACGCGTGAGATTCTGTGCCAAAGTACATGGGGCACACGTGTCCCATGAATGCAGCCCTGCCTGGCCCCAGCGGGAGCTGGTGGCCACATGCTTCTTTGAAATGAGCTGTCAGAGCCATTTGGAGTTGATTATTTCCTCATTCCTTGACGTACTTGGCCACGTCGGCAGCACCCGGCTGCGGGGCCACGGCTGCACCCCGACGGACAAAGGAACTGCTGCCGCTCGCTCTGGGAGGTGCCAGGGAGAGCTGGACATGAGCACAACCTGGAACTCCCTGGTCTTGTCCAGCCGTGGTTCTGTGCTGCCCGTCACAGTCAGACTCATAGCAAACAGTGCTGTGCCCTGAGCCAGTCATTCCAGCACAGCTTTCTCCTTCCTCCTCCTCCTCCTCTTCTTCCTCCTTGCCTGTCTCTGGCCCTGCATCCCACCTTGCAGATGTTCCTTCTCATGGTGATGGTACCTGCTGCTGCCCCAGCTTGGCCAGGCAGGAGATGAGGGTGATGGACACTGCATGGGTCAGGGCCAGGCACCCACAGTGCCAGGTCGCTGAGTGTGTATGATGTGGTGGCTGGTGCTGGAGGCCATGCCAGGGAGTGCTGCAGGCAAGGGAGTGGTCAAGGATGGGCTGAGGCTTCCTGCCTCAGTTTCCTCGTGTGCCGAGTGGAGCTGTATCATATTTGCTGATGTTGAAGAGAGCACTGAAAGGGCTCTGTCGAGAAAGGAGTGTTGAGTGAGAGCTGTACAAGCACAGCAGAGGGTATGGACAAGAGAGACCCAGCCTGGCACAGGGACAAGTGACTTCGATAATGGGGTCTAGTGACCTCCCAGTACAGGGCGTGGGGACAGTGGCTGCATGTCAGGGCTGCCCTGTGCATTTTCAGAATGGGGGGCAAAGGGCCAGAGCCAGCACTCCCTTCCCTCAGTAACAGCAGGATGGACAGAGCCTGTGAGAGCCAGTGGAATCTGCTGAGGGGCTGCAGACCAGCCTGGGGCTGGAGCAGGGAGACATCAGTCCCTGAGCCTGCAGCTCCGGTGGAGTGGGGAATGCTGCAGAACACATCCCAGCCGTAGCTGCCGGGAAAATGAGCCTGGCTTAGGCTGGGTGTCCAACTGACCCCACCACGGCATGGGCTGAGCCTTCTCTGCTGCTCCATGCTCCAGCAGCTGGAAACATCTGGCTGCAGAAGCTTACTAAATCGATGTGGGGAGGAATCCAGCACTCTCCTGCTGTTCCCACACTTCAGCCTCTCCCAGTGGCTCTGGTTTCGACTCAGCTCTGGCATGCAGGGACTCGGTGAGCTCCGAGCCAGCCCCTGGCCCCTTGCTGCCCCTGGGGAACAGACTGTGGAAGTCCTGGTGTCACCACCTGGACGGCACTGTGAGGGCAGATGGTGGCACTTCAGTGCGAGCAGCAGGATGTGTGCCAGAGGTGGGTGAGCAACTCCTCCAGTCCCAATTTGGCTCTTTCCTGGATGAGAGCTGCTGCTTTTCCTGGAGTCCAGAGTGACCTGGACTGTCACCCAAAATGTGGAGTGATGTCATCCAGGCATGGATGGCCAGTGGTGCAATGGATGAAGCTGGGGATGTGTGTTGGTGCCATTGCCCTGGAACTCCTGTCCCTGAGCCCTCCTGAGTCCTGGGATGCTGCTTGTCACCATTAGTGCCCCAGCAACAGGGCAGTGTAGGGGAGCTGGTGCAGGGGAGGTGATACCCCTGTGCCGGCCCTCAGTCAGGGCAGCTGGGGTTACAGTGCAGGCTTGCCCCGCTGCTCCTTGGATGGGGATGGCTGTAGCAGCCCCGCTGGCAGTGGCGCCCAGGGAGGAGGCAGCGCCAGGCCCTGGCATTGGCTCTGTGCCCAGCAGAATGGCTTCCTTCCTCCGTGGGGGAGGCAGTGGGGGAGGCAGACGGGGGAGGCAGACGGGGTTTTGGGAGGGAGTGGTGCCCGGGAGGAGCATGCTGCCGAGCTGGCAGGGGTGGGAGCCGCTGCCGGCGCCAGGGGACAACAGTGGCTCTTCATCCCATCCCACTCTGTCCTGCCTCAGTACACAGGGACATGGCACTGCCAGGGTGTGCGTGCCGCCTTCTTCGGCTGCGGGAGCTGGGTCTGTGTGACAGCACCCACTGAATGGGGCCAGGGTGAAGGAGCTGAGGGTGCCAAGTCCTTTTCTGCATGGAGACTCACCTGGGGACACTGGTGGGTGTTGTATTGCTGTTCCCTGAGGTTCAGAGAGCCCAAATTCCCATTGCCCTACACACTACAGTGTGACAGCCGGGACTTGGCCACAGGTTCCTGCCTGGCCATTTCAAGCCTGAAAATCCATCTTTGCAGGCAACTTGAGGGCAGGACCTGGCAGCTTTGAGGTGCCAACACAACCCTTTCTGCCTGCCCCACCAGACAGGCACGGTGTCCCCTTGTCCCTGGCTGCAGAGCAAGGTGGGTACCAGCCTTCAGCTCTGAGGGCCTCTCAAGGCTCCCCTGCATTCTGGTTCCATGTGTGCAGTGGCCTCAGCTCCATCCTTCTCCTGTACTGCCTGTGCATCCCCATTCTGTGGCTCTGGAGACCACTTGGAAGTTCTGTGCCTTTGATTAACTCCTCCAGTGGTGCAATGGATGAAGCTGGGGATGTGAGTCAGTGCCATTGGAACATGCATGTGGAGCTTCTGTGCCTTTGATTAACTACTCCAATCTCCATAATGGAGATTTCATAATGAGTTAATAATGACTTGTGTCCTGCTGAGCCAGGCCCTGAGAGCTGGACTGGGGTGATTGGACGTGTACAGGGATGGGTGTCCTTATGCTCTGATGTGGCTGGCCACATTGGGTGCCCTGTGGGCTCACCAGCCCTTTTACCTCTTCTACAACTGACTTTAACCTGCTTGATTGAACCCGTCTCATCGGGGATGTTCCTGCTTGTCACCCCCTTCCAGGTTCACGCATAAATCAGAGCCGCTTCACTGGTCTGAGGTGCTCCTGCCTGGGCAGCTGGGCAAGGGGAGCCTGGGGATGGGGCAGCATCACCCATGGGTGCTGCCTGCGGCATGGCCAGAGTGCAGTGGGGACAAGGAACACACAAGGAGCCCTGCTTGAGCACTGGCATGTGGCTGTGCCTTTGTGGGGAGCTGCTGGGGTGTGTCCCAGCGGTGTCCCCCATCCCCATGTCCCTGCAGGTAGAGTGTGCGCTGTCAGTGTCCCCCATCCCTGTGTCCCTGCAGTTCACACAGTGCCGGTGCCGTTGCAAATCCTGAAGCACTGGTTGCCATGTTACATTAGGAGGAGCCACATCCCATGTCTCTGACGCCTGCTGTCACTGCGGATCCGTGGCAGGCTGCAGCTGAAAGGCCTGAAATCAGGGATCAAAGCCACAGTGGCACGGCTGTTAGTGCCTGGGGTGCATGTGAGCAGGACAGGGACACGGGGCTGGATCCATGGCCCCAAACCCACAGCCCCACTGGGGCTATGCCAGGAGTGACCCCCCTCCTCTGTGCAGGTGTCTGTTCTTACACATCCATGCAGGTGTTTCTGGGGGCTGTGCATTCGCCTATGTGTGCAGGTGTGTGTACATGTTTGCGGATGTGCCTGTGTGTATCTGCACATGTGCACAAGTGGCTGTGATGTGGGTAGATGCATGTGCACATGTGCATTTTGTGGGATGCATGGCTCTGTGAGTGTGTACACACCCATGCCGTGGGTGTGCACACCTGGAGAAATCCCAGGACAGATAGAGCTTGGGAGTACTCAGGCTGTGCCTGTGGAGGTTCAGTCCCACCGGCTGCTCCTGCCCCGCACAGAAGCAACCACTCCTTCATGAGTGGGGTTCAGTGTCCTCCACTCCCCAAAATCCCCTCAGTCCCACTGGCTGCGCACCAAGTGATGCTGCTCTTAGCACCCACGTTCCCAGGCTGGAGTACCCCTGGGGCCTGGGGGATGCAGGAGCAGCTTTGGGGACATTATTCCAGGACTGCTGCTCCTGTCACCTGTGTGGGTCCTGTGGCCCCACTTGGTCTCTGCCTGCTCATCCTTTCTGGACTAGACATCTCCATCCTAGCTGCATGCTTGGGAGTGGCATTTCAGGGTGGTGCAGCTCCAGCCTGGTGCCAGCCTTGCCCTGTCCCTTCCTGGTGGGCTGAGCCAGGGTTGTTGGTCATGGCCACGGGCAGGGAGGTGCACCGTCCATCCATCCATCCATCCATCCATCCACCCGTTTAAAGCCATCACCTTGTCTCTCTACAGACCCTGAGTCCCAGAGGAAGAGGACAGTGCAGAATGTACTGGACCTACGTCAGAACCTGGAGGAGACCATGTCCAGCCTAAGGGGCTCTCAGGTGTCTCACAGGTGAGACCCCAGCACAGGACCCCCCCTCCCCACCCCTTCTCCACAGTCAGTGTCCTTCCTGGGGCAGACAGGGAGTGGCTCTGCTTGTAGTGAGGGCCATGTGGGTGGGAGGGATTCAGCGGTGCTCCGTGTCCTGGGGACCCTGTGCATGGAGGCTTGGAGAGAAGCCCCCAAATCCGTGGGGTGTCGTGTGGTGCTGCAGCAGAGTCCTGTCCCTAAAAGTGCTCAGGACAGTGGGAGTTGGGGAGTGGTGGGAGTGAGGAGAGCTGACAGACCAGAGAGAGGGGGTGAGGTTTGTTCCCAGTGGTCAGGTGACCCTGAATGGACCACCAGAGGTGAAGGTATCCCCTATACCCACGCTAGTTTGCACCAGAGGATCCATCCCTATCTGTGACTTAGTTTTTCAGCTCTGTGGAGGGTTATGATGAAGAAACTCTCAGCCAGAGCCCAGGAGCAGAGGTGGGGGTACCCTGGGGTGCCCTGCCTGGGCTGGAGCGAGGGGATGGCAGGGATGGGCACAGGGTGAGCACTTTGTGGAGAACCAGAGCACAGTGTCTGTGCTGAGGGGGCTCTGACACACGTCTGGGACTTCCTGTGTCCCCGTGAGTCACTCACTTAAGATCTTGCATGGTTTCTGCTTTACTCTGGATTTGCAAGGTTGTGTGGGTGTCAGCCGGTTGGGAAAGTGGGGATACGGGAACATCCTTCTCCTGGAGTGTGTTGCCACCTCGTGGTCTCCCTCGATCCTGTTTTTTTGTCTTGGAAGGGACAAAAAGCAGCAGCTCCCTCCCACCTTTCACCCACTGCTCACCGTTACAGACCTTCCTGTGTCACCCCTCAATCAGCCTTGCCCAAGATGAAGCAGCCCCTTGATCTCCCTCTTCATCACCTGAAATTTCTAGACCTTGCTCACCCTTGCTGTGCTTCCTGGATGTTTTCTGAGCCAGGAGCAGCAGAGAGCTGTGGCAGTGGGATTTGCATGGGGCCACAACAATATTTTCCGAGCTGGCCATTTCCTGAAATTATCCATTACAGCTCTGCCATCCCTTTGCTCGGTGCAGGAGCTGGGTCAGAGCCCAGCACTGCTCATGCCAAGCCAGGGCTGCGTTGTGTTCACTTTGCTTTCATCAGTGTCAGACTCCACCCCCGCCTCACTCCAGTGCTCAGCTCCTTCGGAAATCCTCCTCAACTCAGGTCTTAGGAAAATAGGGCGAGGACATTAAGGGTGATTAAATTAGCATTGCTGGTGGGATTTGACTCTTCACTATTGCTTCCTTTCCTTGATGAGCTGTGAGCACATCACATGGCGGATGCCTCAGCTGCATTCCTGCCATGGAGAAAAATTGCTATGGATAGCCCAGGGATCCCTACCCTGCACTCTGCCCCTTTCAATGGGACTTAAATATGTGAAGATCTTCCCTCTTATCCCATGGCAGCTGAATTTATTTGGAAGCTTTTTCAATTCCAGTAGCCCACAGCAGCCTCGGCAGCTCCCTGCATCCCTCCATGAGCTCCTCTGCGGCTGTGAGCCAGATTTTCCTTTCCCGAAGCTGTGTCAGCTCTTCCCTAGTACGTTGTAATTACACACGTACCCACTCATTTTGCACTTGGGCACACCTCCTACAAGTCTGTCCAATACAGATGTCATCTGCAAGTCCTCTGGATGTGCCTCTGTTGCTGGTGTCCTGTAGCTGCTTTGGGCTCTCTCTTTATTCCTTCCACAAACTATTCTTCAAATTTCTCTTGTTATCCTCACTGAGTTCTTCCGTCCAGTGGCTGAGGGCTCAGTCTCTGCTGTTCCCTTGCTAGGGCATAATGTTATTCCTGGAAGATGTCACTATACCCCTGGCAGCAGGGCTGCATGAACTTCCTTGGGGCTTAGAGAATCATGGAATCACAGAGTCACTGAGAAGACTCAGTGGACACTTGGAGGACACTTGGAGAAAGTCTCTAAGATGATCAAGTCCAACCATTTCCCCCAGCACTGCCGTGTTTACTACTACACCATGTTCCCAAGTGCCACATCCACATGTTTTTTAAAGACTTCCAGGGATGGAGACTCCACCACTGCCCTCAGCAGCCTGTGCCAGTGCCTGATGGCCCTTTCATGGAAGAAATTTTCACAATATTCAACCTAAACCTGCTCTGGTACAACTTGTTGCCATTTCCTCTTGTCCTGTCCCTATTCCCTGGGAGCAGAGCCCAACTTCCCCCTGGCTCCCCACTCCTGTCAGGGAGTTGTGCAGAGCAAGAAGGTCCCCCCCGAGCCTCCTTTTCTTCAGGCTGAGCCCCCCCAGCTGCCCCAGCCACTCCTTGTGCTCCAGACCTTTCTCCAGTTCTGTTGCCCTTCTCTAGACATGCTCCAGCCCCTCAATGTCTTTCTTGTCATGAGGGGTCCATAACTGAACCCAGGATTCAAGATGAGGCTTCTGTTCCTCCTGCTCAGGGACATGGTTGGCATCTGCTCTGAGCTGCCGGCAGCACACCCTCAAACAGCCTTTGTGCTGCTGACAAAAACAAAACCCTTTTAGCTGCCCTTTTAAGTTCTGCTTTAACAAACTTCCTAGGTTTTTTTTATGTAGTTCCCTGTTTTAGATTCAATGCTGCAGCTGGGGTTTGGCTTTGAGTACTCCTGCAGGAACGTTTAATCCAAGCTAGGGAATAATTTACTGATAGTAGCGTTTGGAGCCAGTTTGAGGACTGTGGGTTCCCAAAGAGCTGCTCCAAAAAGTAATCGTTTCTTGTGGCTAAATTTAGATTTAGCATCACTGTTTGCCCAAAATACACCCTGAGAGGTACAGAGAGTGGTGGAAGTCCCCATTCCTGAAGCACTCGCGGGCTCTGGGCTGGCTGTTGAGAACTGTGCTTGTGGGCAGCCCCTGGGGCTGGGCAGCCCTCTCTTGGGGTCATCTTTCGTACCCAGATGTGAGGGGTCAGTCTGCAGGGGTTCAGTGTGGGGTGCTGCTACAGGGACTGGTCCCAGGTCTGTCCCTTTGCATCCTTTTGCTCACAGCCTCCGCTCCCTGGCATGGCCCACTGTCACATTCCCTGGGATCGGTGCCACTACCCCAACTTGTCCTGTCCTGGGTCTGGTGTGATCTTGAGGTGCAGATGTTGAAGTCCTGAGGGAGAAGTGGCCAAGCAGAAGCAGCCCAGACACAGGGAAGCATGTCTGGGCTTTCCACTAAAGGTGCCCTATTAGGGGAGTTCAGCACAGCTGGATTTTGGGGCTGGGGGCAGTCTCCAGAATAGTGCTGACCCCTCTCCCAGCTGTGCTTGCCACCAGTCCTGGTGGCACCCCTGACTCTGCTCTGTGGGGGGTGGACAGGGCTGTGGTTGAGTGTTGCCTTTGTAGGTTGACTTGAGCGCAGAGCCTCTATCATACCCCATGTCCTATTCCACTGTCCCTGGGGAGACATGGGCATCACTAAACACCGTGCTGTGCATGTCCCAGCGGGTCCTGGACTGTGGGACTCCGGCTGGCAGGGAAGGAGGGGACTGTCTCTTGCCAGCTGAGAAGGAGGGGGTCCAGGAAAGACAGAGTCCTTGAAACCAAAGTCCTGGGAGCCTCTGGCCTTGCCTGGATACCTCAAAATGGGCAGTTTTAGTATCTGAGCACTTGCAGACCCAGTTCCAGGGGGGTGAGGCAGGGCACAGACCTCCACTGCCCCCTGTGCCCTGCCCTAACTCCCCGACTGCCTGTCCTCGCAGCTCCCTCGAGATGACCTGCTATGACAGTGATGAAGCCAACCCACGGAGTGTCTCCAGCCTCTCCAACCGCTCCTCCCCGCTGTCCTGGCGCTACGGGCAGTCCAGCCCGCGCCTGCAGGCCGGGGATGCGCCATCGGTTGGGGGGACGTGCCGCTCCGAGGGCACCCCGAGCTGGTACATGCATGGGGAGCGGGCACACTACTCGCACACCATGCCCATGCGCAGCCCCAGCAAGCTGAGCCACATCTCCCGCCTGGAGCTGGTTGAGGCGCTGGACACTGACGACGTGGAGCTGAAATCGGGGTACATGAGTGACAGTGATCTGATGGGGAAGACGCTGACGGAGGATGATGACATCACCACGGGGTACGTGCCCGTGTGGGGAATCATGCCCAGGTTGGGGCTCTCCAGGAGGTTTCACCTGTTCCTGTTTGGCCGGTGGTGGGGGAACACCTGGCACAGTGGGGGTGGATGGAGTGGTACATAGGTTACAGCCAGTCTGGTTAGGATTGGATCGTGTCCCCACATCCCAGGAGATGCTTCCCTGCCATCAGTGCTGGTGGTGTTGCACCAGCTGGCTCTTCTTGGTGCTGATGGGCTTATAAGCCAGAATGAGCTGCTCTCTCAGCGTGTGGGAAGTGTCCAGCTTGATCTGGGTGTTCCTGGAGCAGGGAGCTGAGAAAAGAGCATGGTCTGTGTCTGCAGAAGCCCTGAGCCAGTGTCCTGCTGGGGTGAATGCTGCTGCTTTTAGAAGTGCTCTCCAGTTTGCACCAGTCAATCTAAGTGGCTTCTTGTGACCCTGGCACTGTGGGGACATCCTGTGGGACTGCTGGTGGTCTGTGGTGGCACAGGCTGGGTCAGATCTCAGCATCCCAGTGAGAACTGGGTGCCGAGGTGTCATTGCTGATGATGCTGATGATGCACACCCTGCTCAGCAGCACTTCTGGGTCCTTCTGGAACCCCCATTGGCCTCCATCCCTCCACCCACAGGGCTAGGGGTATCTCCTGCCAGATGGGCACAACCCAGCACTCCCAGGGCTCACGTCTTCTTGCCAGATGTGTCCAGCTCCTGCTGCACTGTTGAGGTGCCCCTGACTCTGGCAAGGGTCCAGAGTCTGAACATGTTGGAGGTTTCCTGTTTCGGCACAGGAAAAAATAAATAACTTGGGCATTTGAGCTGTCCCAGAGCCCAAGGAAGTATTTGGCCTCCTGACAGTGCTGCTCTGGTCTTCCTGGGGTGGCTGGAGTGATGCCAGTTTGGTGCAGGATAGAGCACAGCCTGTGGCTTCACACCCATCCTGGGGCCAGTGCTCCCCAGGTACGGCCTGAAGGCACATATTGCAGTTGCAGGGGACACACCATTGGCTATCTGCTGGCTTCTGCCCCTGCCATGCTCCAGCTGTGGGCTGAGAGTCTGTGGCACTGTGGCTGTCAGATCCATCCCCCCCATGGGCATGTGGGGTGAATTTGGGGGCTGCCCTATGCTTCTGAATGAGGGAGCCTTGTGCTGGTTCAACACGGACTCTCCTTTAGATCTTAACATATTGCTTGGCAGCCAGAGATCCCGTGTCACCATGTTCTGCCACTGGCCACTGGACTGCGAGATATGATTGGCAGTAGGGTGGATTTGGACTGCCTTGGATGGCTGATATTGCAGCAGGGCTGGCCGTGGCAATGAAGGGTACACTGGTCCCCATTTCCCTCCTTGTCTCATCTTGGTGCTGCTCACACAGGCCGATAACCTGGGGCTGACCTTGGCTTCGGAGGCAATGCTGGGAGGGGTGACTGGAGCAACACTTTGTCTCCATCAGCTGCTGAGCAGGGGGAGTGTGGACAGGGCTAGGGACCCACAACAACTCGGCCCTGAACTGCTATGGGCAGGATTTACTTCTCCTTCAGGAAGCTACAGTCTTTGGGGATGGATCCCTGCATGGTGGAGCTTCTGTGAGGCCCTAGCAGCACCACAGTCCCCCAGTGTGGGTGAGGCTGTCAGTGCTGCGGTGAGCTGGGCCATGGCCAGGTCCACAGTCCCTGTTCCTGTGCAGTCCCCAGCATGATGCCCTGGATGTGCCCAGAGTTCTCTGCCATGCCATGCCAGAGACCGACTGGGTCCTCTGAACTGGCTACCCTCTCCAAGGAGGGGTGCAGGAGTGAGCCAGGGCAGCACAGGACCCCCTTATCTGCAGGGGCATGTCCTGGGGATCAGCCTTTTCACCAGGGTCGTTGAAGGTAGAGGGCCATGTGGTGACCTACCTACACAGCTTCACGGTTTCATCCCCCGTGGCCCCACAGCAGGACTTGGGGGGGTCTCCCAGAGTGAGCAGCATGGCAGGGTCTCTGCCCCCAAAGCATGCCTTTTGCTGGGTGCTGGGGTACACTGAGGTGCTCTGTCAAGAAGCCTGCACACTCTGGGTACAGAGCCAGGGCAGTAGAGCAGGGACATTCTCTCCTACTGCGAGCCGGATGAGACAAGGAGCTGGCCAGGAGCACTCATCCAGCACAGCCTGTCATCCAGACCCCACTCAGCCAGCACATCCCTTCACCCAGTGCAGCCCCTCACCCAGCACAGCTCCTCATCCATCCTCCTCGCTGGCTCTGACCTAGAAAGCCACCACTGCCCCAGGCCCCATCTCCCAGTGCCGCTAATGCACCGGGCAGGAGCCACGTGCTGCAGATGGGACCAGCAGCCCCCAGCCCGGGCTGCGGGGCAGCATCCCCTGCACTGCGCCGGCGCACGCCCCAGCTTGTAGGGCAGTAGGTCAGAGCCGGCTCGGAGGACGCCGTGACACGTCCCCCGTCGGGGACTTGTGGGGCTGTGGGATGCAAGCCGGCATCCCCGCGGTTCGGTGGGGAAGCAGACTGGAAGGAGCGAGGGCTGAGGTAGGTGAGGCACAGCCGGGGCGAGGGGACTGCCTGCAAGAGATTGAGGTGGATTCAGCTGGGTAGAGGCTGAATCCACCAAGGAGCCTAGACAAGGAGGCTGTGGGGGACTTGAGGCCCAGCTTAGAGAGGGACTGGGATGGTCAGGTGTGAGCAGGGATTGCCTAGGAACACCTGAGACCCCAGTAGCATTCCTGCGTTAGCCAAATGTACCGGGATCCTGGCTCCTCGCCCAGCCGTGCCTGCATCCATCGGCGTGACACTTGCAACTCCTCTCTCTACCTGCTGCTGGTTTCAGGGGATGGAAAGCTCTGGCTTTGGCCCTGTGTTCGGCAGCACATCCCTTTTGTTTCCAATGTCACCATATCCTCTTTGTGCACTGCAGCAGGGCAGGGATCTGGCACAGGGAGCCCCCACCAGGATGTGTCCGGGGTGACTGTAGGGATGGAAGGGATGTGGCTGCTCTCCTGCCCTGCCCTGCCTGTCCTTGGGGCCTGGGCAGGGCATGGGCAGAGATAGTACCCAGTCTTGGGCTGTTTCTCTGACACTAAAATATATTCGCTCCCTTCCTTGGTCAATTCTGGTTCCCACCCACCACCATTCAGTGGCTACTTGCTCTTCCCTGCCCTGAGGCCAGTTCCAGGAAGGGTGCGGTGCCACCAGTGACACTTTCCCACCCATACAGGCTGGGATTGTTTCCTGAACACTGGAGGACACCCCACCAAGGTCACTCCACTGGGAGTTTCCCCAGGGACATCTCTGTCTGCGTAGCCACAGCTTCGCAGTGCCTTCGTGTGCAGTGGTGAGGAGCATGGAGCAGATGTACAAGCCAGGTTTGGCCTGGTTTTGTTCTGGCCATGTCCTGCATGTCTGAACAGTGCCACCACAGTGTGGCCACATGTTGGTATGTCTCCCCCTGTGCTGTGTGCCCAGAATCTGATGTGGTATGTCCCCGGTAGTGGCTCAGCACTGTCCCTGGGTGTTCCCGAGGGCCAGCTGGGTCACGGTGGGAATGAGTGGGATGCTGCAAGGCTTTGCTGCAGTCAGGAGCTCATGGGGTGCAGAGGGAGCTAGCGGGGCTGGCTGCTGAGTCAGCACCTTCTGCTGCGGTGGCTGCAGAAGCAGTGATGGTCTGTGTGTACTGCAGGGCTGTGATGTGGGGGCATAGCTCAGTCCCTGGGGCTCTGCATGTCCTTGGGGATTCCAGAGCCATGAGGGAATTTTTGTGTGACCCTGGGACTGCTGTGATTTCAGGATGTCCTTTTGGATCTCATTTGTTGGAGGTGGAAAGGGAGGCAGCATTGCATCCCACCACAGCAGTGGCAGCATCTGCACCCTTGTGACCTGGGTACTGCCCTAACTCTGCTCATGGGCATGAAATGAAACTGAGGCAGCAGCTTTTGGAACTGGGAGCACAGGGCATGTATGTCTAGCCCATGGCACACCCCAGGCACCGTCCCAGGTGACTGTGATTGTGCTGCTGGCAGCCAAGTGCTGCAGAGCCTGTGGTCCCCTCCAGCAGGGCTAGGGCCTGCCAGCAGCATCCTCCTGAGAGGGATGCTCTGGAGCTGACACCCACTGCGCTCTGGCTGGCCTGGCTCCAGCTTCCTCGGAGCTCCTCAGGCTCAGCACAGCCTGTAGGCGGGAGCAGATGTTTGGCTCAGCTCCCCAGGAGCAGCAGGGGGGCGGCCGCCCTTCTCTTGCTCCAAGGAGGGCTGGTGCCGGAGCTGCTCCCTTCCCTCGAACGGCCCTCACTCTACTTTGGCTGGTCCAGGATGACCCCTTGCCCTGTCTCAGCAAGCCCATGAAGTCATTCCTCATCTGAGACATCCCATGGGGCATGGCTGTGGCCCTGCACGTGGCCTGGCGTGTGTGGGACCCTGGCCTGGCTGGCCAGGGAGCAATGTTGTATAAATATTTGCTGGGCTGTGCCGTGTGCCGGGCTTGGCAAGTTCCTCCCTCCAGCTGAGTACAGGGGATGCTCCTGGAAAGGGGCCTCAGGACCCGACTGCGCACCAGCACCATTGAACCTTCCTGTGCGCGGCCTTCTAGCAGTTCTGTCCTTTGGGGTTTGGGTTGATGCACCCAGTGCTGACCCCTGGCCCCTGGGGATGTGACAGTGGCTGCATGAGGCATGTTTTGGGAAGGGAATCCTGGGGTTGTGAGGCTTGGGGTACAGGGCATCTGGGGGTCAGTGCACGCCCAGGATGCGGGAAGCTGCTGGCCCCTGAGGCTTGTTGATGAGGCTGGATGCGGACACGGGGCAGAGCCAAGCACAGGGTTGGACCTCACACACCCACATGCCCTGGGGAAAGCTGCTGGGGAGAATCTGACCCCCAAACCCACCTGCCTCTCTGTATACCACCTGGGAACCTCAAGACTTGGCTTTGCCATGTACCACCCTGATGCCTGTGGAGGGGTCTGGTTGCTGTGGACTGAGGTATCCGAGGTCACTGGCTTGCCCAGACAACAGGAAAAATAGAAATTTCGCAAGCAGGCTGAGTCATGCCGCTCCCCACCCCGGCACTGCCCTGGGACTCTCCGAGCATTGCACGTGGCCGCTGCAGCCCCATGTGCCGCAGTGGCCCAGGTGAGGCTCCATGTGTCGCCAAAACTGCCAGTGGAGATCCCCGCACCAGGGCACACTTCCTCCGGGGTTTCCACCACTAGGGAGGGGTTCAGAGGGGAGACCAGAGCTCAGCTCACAGCCAGGAGTGTGGTTAGGGTCCATGGCTGATGTCACTGCAGTGGGCAGTGAGTGCTGGCTGAACCCCCATGGCCTCGGCCTCGCTGCTGCAGGGAAATCAGACCCCACTATTACTGCGGGTGATGGCACAGGGCTGGGGTGGAGGCACAGCCTGGCCACAGATCCCTCCTTGCAGAGACAACACACGCTCACAGGGTCCTGTGGCAGAGTCCCCTGCACCCCTCAGGGACCTGTAGGGCCAGAGACCAGAAACAGTGCTGCCTGGAGAATGGAGTCCTGAATCAAGTGTAGGATGTGATGTTGATTCTCTTCCACTGGGTGAGCTCAGGCAAATCAGATCCTCCTTCCCTACCTCAGTTTCCCCATCTGCCAGATCTCTGCAGACCCCTGTTCCTTTGAGTGCAGCTTCAGAGAAAGGTGCCAGATCCCAAAATCCAAGGAGGAGACATCTAGGGTTAAGGTAGCCTGACTCTCTGTAGGGGCTGGAGTTCTCTGAGAGGGTACCTGGGGGTCTGGGAGGTGTCCTGGAGGGTACAGAGGGGTTTACAGGGCTGTAGGGATGAGGGTAGTCAGGGAGTGTTGTTACACTCTGGTTCCTGTGTGGATGTGAGGGGGATGCAGAGCCCTGCCCTGCCCTGCCCACATCCATGGGGAGCTCCCAACCCCCTCAACGGGATTTATGAAGCTAATTGTTTTTTCTGCTCCATTAAGTGGAGGAGAGGGGGAGGGTGTGAAGAGTCCCGGTTGTGCCTGTGCTCTCCTCACTGCTCCTATCTCAAGCCACATCATGAGGCTGGGGCTGGGAGTACCAATGCCACAGAGGCCCCTCAATGCTAGTGATCTACTGATGTGGGGTGTGGGACCACCTCAGTGCAGGCCCTGCATTTCCTCCCCTGCTACAGAAGGAAGGAGCCAGGGCAGATCAGGACTTGCTTCCGTCCAGGGTGGGCTTCAGGGTGGTGGTGGGGATCTTGCTGGACCAGCCTAGCAGGGACACGAGTGTCAGGAGCCCTGCCTGGTGCCAGTGGGTCTGGCTGCTACATGGGCAGATGGCTGTGCTGGTGTGAGACAGTGAAGCAGGGAGAGTTCAAAACAGCCCAGCTCCAACAGCAACTTCTGCTGAGATAGGTGCTGGGGATACTCTACCTCTGTACAGGGCTCAGTGCCTGTGCTGGTGCCCATGGGTCTGCTGTGACCTGCTGTCATCTCACACCAGGCCCGTGGCTCTGACAGAGTCAAAGCTGCCTTTCTGAGGGGCTGCAGTGCTGGGCTGGCTCTCCTGTGACCCTGGATGCCCAGATTTGGGCCCAGCAGAAGGTGCTCTGAGCACTGCCTGAGCTAGCTGTGGCGGGGCTGAGGAAGCCAGCCAGGAGAAGAGGAGGGAAGGGACAGCATCTGGCATTGTGCCAGGCCGGAGGGACCGGAGGGATGCAGTGCTGGACAGGCTGTGCCGCTGCAGCTGTTGGCACATGCGGCTGTGGGGTCATCACCCCACTGCAGGGCTGGCTGCACTGCCAGCCTCTGGCCATGAGCTCCTTCCAGGATTTGGTGGGTGTGGACATGAGCTGATCAGTGCAGACACGGATAGTCAGGTACCCCTGTCCTGCCATGCCGTGCTTTGCCGTACCATGCCGTGCTGGGGCAAGCCCTGTGTGGTGAATGATGGGGCAGTGGGGAAGGAGCCAAGAGGCGTTGCCGTTGCTTCAAGGAAGAAATTAGTTATTTCCCAGCCTGCAGGGACGGGGTCTGTCTTGCCAAGGCTGCAGTTAACTCTCTCTGTCCTCCATGGTATGGCTGGCAAAGTTGTCCCTGGTGTCACCATCCCGATGAGGACCCTGCCCCACAGCATGGCTCTTGCTGTGATGTGAGAGAGAGATAAAAAGGGACAAAAAGAGGGGTTTTGGTCAATGAAAGGCAGAGTGGGGCAGGCATGGGTGTCCTTTCTGGGGATGAGCGCCGGGATTGCTGGGAGCAGCTGTCCCGGTGCCCCACAGTGGGACCCACATTAGGAGGTGGTTCCTTTGGGGAGAGACAGGGCGGTTTGGGGGACACTGGGTCCAGGCCCAGTACTGAGGAATGGCCTCTGGTATCACACTGTGGGCTGGGCTGGGGGTCACTGCTGCTGTGTTTGGGAACGTGAATCGTGGTTTGGGCGCTCTGCTGGCATCTGGGCGGACGCTGGAGGACACCAGGGACAGGGGTGGGG